>JAJPUD010004554.1:88316-105838 GCA_023553655.1 Myrmecobius fasciatus | reverse complement strand
CTCATTTCTTCCTTCATTTGTCAATTCTGATAACTGTAAGATGCTATTTCAAAGTTGTTTTCATTAGCATTTCTCTAGTCAATAGTGACTTAGAACACTTGTATATGATTATACATAGTTTTGATCTCTTCTTCTGAAAAATACATATCCTTTGAATCCTTTATATTCTTTGGCCATTTATAAATTGGGGAATAGTTTCTATTTTTACAAATTTGACTCAGTTCTATGTTCAGTATATGTTTAAGAAATAAGGCCTTTTATTTCTAAAATATATAGAGAATTGACATATTTATAGGAATTCAAGCCACTCTCCAATTGATAAAAGGATATGAACAGACAGTTTTCAGATGAAGAAATTAAAACTATTTCTAGTCATATGAAAAGGTGCTCCAAATCACTATTGCTCAAAGAAATGCAAATTAAGACAACTCTTCAACAATGAGATGTTTCAAACCAGTTCCAATTGTTCAGTGATGAAGAAAGCCATACACACCCAGGGAGAGGCCTGTGGGATCTGAGTGTGGATCACAACATAGCATTTTCATGCTTTCTGTTGATGTTTGCTTGCATTTTCTTTTCCTTTTCTGGTTTTTTTCCTGTAGATCTGATTTTTCTTGTACAGCAAGATAACTGTATAAATATGTATACATATATTTGATTTGTCATATATTTTACCATAATTAACATGTATTAGATTACCTGCCATCTAGGGAAGGAGGTGGGGGGAAGGAGGGAAAAATTTGTAACAGAAGGCTTTGCAAGGGTTAATGTTGAAAAATTACCCATGCATATGTTGCAAATAAAAAGCTTTAATTTAAAAAAAATAGAGAGAGAATTGACTCAAAGTTATAAGAATTCAAGCCACTCTCCAATTGATAAATGGTCAAAGGATATGAACAGACAATTTTCAGATGAGGAAATTAAAACTATTTCTAGTCACATGAAAAGGTGCTCCAAATCACTATTGATCAGAAAAATGTAAATTAAATAGCTCTTAGGTACCACAACACACCTGTCAGTTTGGCTAAGATAACAGGAAAAGATAATGACGAATGTTGGAGGGGATGTGGGAAAACTGGGACACTGATACATTGTTGGTGGAACTGTGAATGGGTCCAACTATTCTGGAGAGCAATTTGGAACTATGCTCAAAAAGTTATCAAACTGTGCATACCCTTTGACCCAGCAATATTTCTATTGGGCCTATATCCCAAAGAGATCTTAAAGGAGGGAAAGGGACCCACATATGTAAAAATGTTTGTGGCAGCTCTTTTTGTAGTGGCAAGAAACTGGAAACTAAGTGGATGCTCCTCAGTTGGAGAATGGCTGAATAAACTATGGTATATGAATGTCATGGAATGTTATTGTTCTGTAAGAAACGACCAGCAGGAAGATTTCAGAGAGGCCTGGAGAGACCTACATGAACTAATGCTGAGCAAAATGAGCAGAACCAGGAGATCATTATACATGGCAACAACAAGACTATATGATGATCAATTCTGATGCCCATGGCTCTCTTCAACAATGAGATGTTTCAAATCAGTTCCAATTGTTCAGTGATGAAGAAAGCCATATATCCCCAGGGAGAAGCCTGTGGGAACTGAATATGGACCACAACATAACATTTTCATACTTTCTATTGATATTTGCTTCTATTTTATTTTACTTCTCATGTTTTGTTTTTTGTAGATCCAATTTTTCTTGTACAGCAAGATAACTGTATAAATGTGTATACATATATTCAATTAGACATATATTTTAACATAATTAGCATGTATCTGCCATCTAGGGGAGGTGGTAGGGGGAGGGAGAGAAAAAATTGGAACAGAAGGCTTTGCAAAGGTCAATGTTGAAAAATTACCCATGCATATGTTCTGCAAATAAAAAGCTTTAAGAAATAAAAGAGGAAAAAAAGAATGTATAATTTTAAATATTAAAATATATGGTGCCTGGTTCTTGACTTAAAGTCATACATTTCATGTTTAAAAAAATCATGTCATAAATCATAGACGATTAGGGCTGAAAGATTTTTAGAAGTCACCCCGCCCAAAACTCCACCTTCCACCCCTCTTTTAACAGATGAGGGAAATGAGGCTCCAGGATCAAGAAGTGAACAAGAATATCTTGTTTGTGGGTCCTGAACTAGACCTAAATCAAACCTATCTTCTGATAGTTAAGATTCCATTTTAAAATGAAATAAGACACTCATAGGTCATCAAATCATTAACAAAAAATTTACTTAGCAGTAGTAAGAGAAGTTTGTTCAACAAAGATATGTTTCTATCTACATACACACACACTTACATATATACAAACATACATACATACATATAAATGTATATACATACACACACATTAAGGGTGCCCAAAATTGATTCAACTGAGTAAAACTCCCTGCCTCTGCATTGCCCAGAGAAGTCTGCCAGAATACTTTTCCCAGTCTTTTTTACATCTTAATTCCAATGAGTATTCTTGGTTGTTCTAAGAACTCCATCTTTTGGCTGTGGGTATTCTCTCTCTGGCTACTTGCTATCTGACTGCTGACATTTTTTTCTCTTTGCATCTCAGTTAAAATCTACTGACTAAAAGAGGAAAAGCACTAGAATTAAGAAGGAGAAAAGACTTCTAGTAGAAGGGACTTATGGGAATCTAGCGAGGTCAAATCCTACCTGTTTATAGGTTCCAATTTCGCGGAAGTAGAAGGAAACAGAGATGAAATGAAATCCTTTTACTTTCACAAACAAGGAAGTTGGAGCCCAAACTGGCATAAAGTAACTTGCATAGAATTCCCCCTGCTTGCAATCTCTGCTTATTGCTCTCCCCATTCCCCTTCTTCAAGTTCCAGCTAAAATCCCGTTTCTACAAGAAACTTTTCTTGATCTTCCTTAATTCCAATGTCCTCCCCTTGTTGATTATTTTCAAACTATACTTTATATAGCTTGTTTGTACATAATTATTTGCATATTGATTCCTCCCTTAGAGTGGGAACTGTCTTTTCCCTTTCTTTATATGCCAGTTGAGGTAGACAAAGCCTGCAGCGGATGTAGTGCTGAAGTCAGGAAAACCTGAGTTCAAATCCAGCCTCAAATACTTACTAGCTGTGTGACTCTTGGCAAGTCACTTAACTGTGACTGCCTCTGTTTCCTCATTTGCAAAATAAGCTTCAAAAAGAAAAGGCAAACCACTCCAGTGTCTTTGCCAAGAAAACCCCAAAAGATATCATAAAGATTTGGACATGGCTTAAAAATGATCCAAAAACAAGAAAACAAGTATTTAATATAGTGCTGACACATAATAAGTATTTATTAAATAATTATTGACTGAGGACCTCCAGTAAGTAGTAGAACCAGCATCCTCTGCCTGGCCCTGATTTGTTAATGATGACTGAATGATTCTGGTAAGTGAATTGCTTATTGCCAGAGACCCTTTATGGATTTAGACAAAACTCCTATAGACTTATAAGACTGCCCTCTCCTACCCACCATGATCACCTCATATTCTATTAGGGCTCAGTTGTTGCTGTTGAAAACACTTGATCAAAGGAAACATAGGGTCTCAGATCTAAACTTGGAAGGGCCTTTAGAGGTCATCCAGTACAACTTTTTATTTTTACAGATGGGGAAATTAAGGCAAGAGAGGTTAAATAAGTTATATATAAATAAGCCTAAGGCAGAAGATAGAAAGCAGAAGAACTGGGTTTTGACTGCAGGCTCTTTTAGTGAAAGCACAATGCCTCCCCTCAATGATCTCTCACTAGCCTGGTCAGACAAGGGATGACAATAAGGGCAAAAATGATTTGTATAAAATAATAAGATTTGCATCTTTGAAAAAGTATGCTTCTCTGGCATATCAATTTCTTCTCATAACCTGTCTCTTACTTCTCTTTACATCTGGATTTCAAAGAAAATTACAGGTTCAAGTTTAATGAGCAGTATTAAGTGCATATTACTTTGGGTATATATATATTGAGTACTTTGGGTATATATATATATATATATATATATATATATATATGACTATATAGGTACGGTAAGAAAAGTAACCTACACACAAACCTTCCATTACATGAGACTGTCTGTCTTCCCTAACTCTGAACCTTTCCATACAACATGTTTCTATGGAGATGGTTATATTCACCTCATTTAATTGAGTAAACAACATACAGCTCTGTCTATTTTCATCTTACAAAAAAAAAATTTTAATTTCACCTTCCAATTGGAAGCTTTATTCTTACCTTAGGTTAAGTTAGATTCTTTTCTTCTAGGATCAAGTGTTTCTAGTCAACAAAAAATTAAATTTCCCTTGATAAATTAACTAGACTCCTCCCGATTCAATATTCAATTAATTTAGCTGTTATAAAAGAAATAGTTTTCACCATGCTGGAACCTGTATTCACAATGAGATCAGAGTTTAATTTCAGCCTAATTAGCCAAAATTTAGAACTGCTTTATTATAGTTAATATGGCGATGGAGGAGGATTATAAGGGTTTTTTTTTTTTTTTTGGGGTTTTTTTTTTTTTTATGAGCTAAATTCCCAGGGAATGATTTGAGATGAGGATCCAGGATATAACGAAGGTTGACAATGCAGGAGATAAACACAACCAGTCACCTCAAAATTTCTATAATTCTTAGCCATTTACATTCACCATAAGATATGAAATCTTCAATAAACCAATCAGTCAGCTAGCTTTTCCTAAGCACTTAAGATGTGCCAGGCACTATGCTAAATGTTGAGGATACAAAGAGAGGTAAGAGTCCCTGCCTCAAAGGGTTCAACAGTCAAATGAAAATGTTTTTGCTAACCATAAGGGAGGGCTAGTAAAGAAGGGAATAGGGTCAGCCCAGGAATTCATTACAAAGGGACTGAATTTTCAAAGGTGGAGGGAGAACTGCTGATAGAAACATGAAGTAACAGTGACAGCTCAGGGCTGTAAGTGAGTTCTTCTAGGGAAAGGAAAGGGAGGAGAATCAGCATAGCTATTGTACCTGGCACAGTGGATAGAGTATTGGGCCTGGAATCAGGAAGATTCCTACTCATGAGTTCAAATCCAGTTTCAGACACTTAGTGGCTATGTGACCCCAGCAAGTCAGTTCATCCTGTTTGCCTTAGTTTTCTCATCTCCAAAAAATGAGCTGGAAAAATATCTGTGTCAAAAAAATCCCAAATGGGGTCCTGAAGAGTTGGACACAACTGAAGAACAACACTATGTGCCAGATACTAGGCTAAGAACTTTATATTATTTCATTTGATTCTCACAACAACACTGGGAGGTAGATATTATCATCATCTCCATTTTACAGTTGAGAAATCTGAGACAAACAAGTTAAGTGACCTTCCTAGAGTCACTAGCTAGTAACTGTCTGAAACTAAAGTTGAACTTCCCAACTCCTGACAGTGCTCTGTCTAGTGTACTACAAGCTGCCTCTATTGAGGCAGAACTTTGGGTAGAACATTGGATTTGCAGTCAGAAACACATATTTCCCTGTGTGTGGTCTTGCAAAAGTAATTTAACCATTCTGGATCCCAGTTTTCTCATCTGTGAAAATACCTTCTAGCTCCAAACCTATGATAAATATAGCAATAGAAGAACTGAAACTCAGCTCAACGGTAGAATACTATTTCTAGAGCTTAATCCCCACTACCATGTTTTCCAGCCAAAGAAGAACTTGTAATAATATGAATACCTTGTCAGAAGCAAACAATTTAAAATTTTTAAAAAATCCCCACAAGACTCTTGCACTTATTTTGGATTGCTCTTCTTCTCCCTTTTGATTCTGGGTTGAAAAACAGATAATTTGGATTCTGATACTTCTCTGCCACTCAATCACTGTTTAATCTTAATATTCCAATTTCCTAATTCATGAAATGTGGATTATATCTTCCCTAACTATGCTATGGGCAGCTAGGTAGCACAGTGGATAGAACATTGGGTTTAGAATCAGGAAGACTCACCTTCAAGAATTAAAAATAGCTGCAGATACTTACTTGATGTGTGACCCTGAGTAAGTCACTTAAGTCTGTTTACCTCAGTTTCCTCTTTTGTAAAAATAAACTAGGAAAGGAAATGGCAAGCCATTCAAGTATCTTTGCCAAGAAAATGACAAATCGACTGAACAATAAGAATAAAACTATGTTATAGGCTTATATCTCTAGAGAAAGGTGTAAAGGATTCCAGAGGGCTCCTGATAACCATCTCTTCATTTTACACATGAAGAAACTTGAGTCCAAAGAATTTAAGAGATTTATCTGCCCAAGGTCATACTGGATGCCAACAAGATTGTTATGAGTGATCAAGTAATCAAGTAAAACATTATATGAAACCACTCAAAAATGTTAAAAAGGGATAGCAAAAATATATAAATTGGCAATTTGATTGCTTATATGAGATTCCTCATTGGGGAAGGGACAAGACAACTATCCCCCAAATAAATGTCAGGAACTAAAAGATTTGCACACAAGTTTCTGAAATATAGTTGACCTGCAGGGACAGTCTAAATGAATGGGTCCACTGTTCTTGACCTTACAGTTTCCCTCAGCAGGGCCTGAGTCTTCTGTTTGGTTGTGGGCATTGTCTACCTGACTGAACAATAAATAAGAGCAAGACTCACTGACTGCTCTGTAGCAGTCACAGGGAAAGCAACTAAAATTCTCCCATCAACCCCCACCCTTCCCAAAGCCCTGTGGAAGAAGTTATCCAATTGCTTTTCTGCAGGGGATGTCAAGGTAATTACAGAAACTGCAGTGAAACAAGTCTACCCTTCAAACCATTTATCAAAGCATTTGTTGTTCTCATTTTTGAGGCCATGGAAACAATAAGAAATGAGAAACAAAAGGAAATCATTTCAGCCCATAGCATTTTAATAAATAGGAAGGAAAACACCCTGATGTTTGAAATTGCTGGTACATGAAAGTTATCTTGGGGTAATTGCTTTGTGTGTGAATATGAATGTGGAGAGGGAACTGAGGAATAGTAGAATTTCTTAAATGGTGCTGAAAAACAGACCCCCCCCCACAACTGCCATAGAGGGCAATAGGGTGGCTTATTGGAGAAGAGAGTAGATTAGCAGAAGTAGACTTACTTCCCTTGTTCGTTTGAGATCCAAATGCAGCCTGAATACTTCTTAGCTGTGTGAGTAGGGATAAGCCATTGAGCCTCTTTAAAGTTCAATTTCTTTATCTGTAAAATGGGAATAATAGGGTTTTTTGTTTTTTGTTTTTTTTTATTAATACTTTTTATTTGCAAAACATATGTATGGGTAATTCTTCAACATTAACCCTTACATAGCTTTCTGTTACAAATTTTCCCCCCTACTCCCCACCCCTCCCCTAGATGGCAGGAAATCCCCTACATGTTAATTATGTTAAAATACTTGACAAATTGAATATATGTATACATATTTCCATACATCATTTTTGTGCAGGAGAAATCATATCTACAAGAAAGAAGAATCAGAAAACGGAAACACAATGCAAGCAAACATCAATAGAGATCATGGAAATGATATGTTGTGGTCCACATTTCACATCCCTCTCTCTGGGTGTATATGGCTTTCTTCACTGAACAATTGGAACTGGTTTGAAACATTTCATTGTTGAAGACAGCCATGTCCATCAGAATTGATCATCATATAGTATTGTTGTTGCTGTATATAATGATCTCCTGGTTCTCCTCATTTCTCTCAGCATCAGTCCATGCAAGTCTCTCCAGGCCTCTCTGAAATCATCCTGCTGGTTGTTTCTTACAGAACAATAATGTTCCATAACATTCATGTACCATAATTTATTCAGCCACTCTCCAATTGATGGGCATCCATACAGTTTCCAATTTCTAGCCACTACAAAAAGGGCTGCCAGAAACATTCTTGCACATGTGGGTCCCTTTCCTTCCTTTAAGATCTCTTTGGGATATAAGCCCAATAGAAACACTGCTGGGTCAAAGGGTATGCACAGTTTGATAACTTTTTGAGCATAGTTCCAAATTGCTCTCCACAATGACTGGATCCGTTCACAGTTCCACCAACAATGTATCAGTGTCCCAACTTTCCCACATCCCCTGCAGCATTCATCGTTATCCTTTCCTGTCATTTTAGCCAATCTGACAGGTGTGTAGTGGTACCTCAGAGTTGTCTTAATTTGCATTTCTCTGATCAATAGTGATTTGGAGCACCTTTTCATATGACTATAAATAGTTTTAATTTCATCATCTGAAAATTGTCTGTTCGTATCCTTTGACCAAAATGGGAATAATAGTATCCGTCCTAGCAAGGCATCTAGGTGATGAAGTAGGTAGAAGGATAGGTCTAGAATCTGTAGGTGTCCTCAGACACTTACTAGTTCTGTGACATTAGGCAATTCATTTAACTTCTGTTTGCCTCAGTTTCTTCATCTGTAAATGAAAATACTAATTGCACCTACCTTCCCTCAGGGTTGTGAAGATCAAATGAGATAATCATTATAAAGCACTTAACACAGTACCTGGCACTTCATTATTATTATTATTACTGTAATATTATTACTATATTATTGTAGTAATCACTATATAAATATAGCCATTATTGGTAGAAATAGTTTGAATCTGACCAGGTATTTATCAGTTGTATGACTCCCCAAATAGCTTAATCTCTATTAGTCTTAGTTTCTTCAACTACAAAGCAGGGATTATAATAGTAGCTACCTCACAGAGTTGTTCTCTTGGAGTTGTTTCATTCATGTCTGATTCTTCTTGACCCCATTAGGGGTTTCCTAACAGAGATGCTGGAGTGGTTTGTCATTTCCTTCTCTAACTCATTTTACAGATGAGGAACTGGGGGCAAACAGGGTAAAGTGACTTGCTTAGGGGCACACAGTTAGTAAGTATCTGAGGCCAAATTTGAATTCAGATCCTTCTACTCCAGGCCTGGCTTTCTATCCACCTGGCACAGTGAATAGAGCATGAGGTTTGGAATCAAAGACTTATTTTCCTCAGTTCAAATCCAGCCTCAAACATTAGGTGTGTGACCTTGGACAAGGCATTTAACCCTGTTTGCCTCAGTTTCCTCATCTGTAAAATTACCTGAAGAAGAAAATGACAAATTACTCTAGTATCTTTGGCAAAACAACAACAACAACAACAACTAAATCCAAATGAATTCATGGAGAAACAGACAACAAAAAATTTTTTTTAGTAAAGAGATCACATGTACTTTAAGGTCTCATAGCCTCTAGATTATGTTCTGGATGAATTGGAGTAGAAAGAGAGCAGGCAGGCAGATGAATTAAGAGACTATTGCTAAATAGCTAATAATAAAATAATGTAGTCGTGGACTTCCTGCCATCTAGGGGAGGGGAGGGGACTGGGGGTAAAATTTGTAATGGAAAGCTTTGTAAAGATCAACCACCCATACATATGTTATACAAATAAAAAGCTTTAATAAAAAATAAAATAAAATAAAATAATGTAGCTAAAACCATTGCAAAATGGTCTAAGCAGAGATGATGAAGACCTGAACTAGAATGGTACCTTTATAACTGATTAAGAAGATACTTACACAAGAGGTGTCTTGGATATAAAAATGGCAAGATCCAAGATGTCAGATTGCCTCTATAGATTTATAGTAACAAAACAATGGGGCATATACTTATAAGATTGAAGATCTTAAAAAAATTCTTTGCTCATGGGATTATTAGTGTTAACTTTCTTAAAATCAGGTCCATATTCAATGCCTAGGTTGAAGCTTCAATCAATATAAAGAGATAATGATACTTTGAGATCCACAGTGCAAGATCAGTTTATCAACATGGCAGACACTATTGAACCTCTCTTCTGTGTCTTTTCCTGAAGCCTTCTTCTCTCCCAACTCTGACGAATTGCCTCTTTCTCTACTAAAAGTGATTATGAATTGACGGATGGCTATCAGAATGAGGATCAAGATCTTTTAATTTAAAAAGGTAAAATGAGGACCTTATGCATCTTAATTGTGTAAGAGGGAAATTTGATGGTTTGCTTCATTAAGCAAGAAGGTAATTGATTTTTAGCATATTTATGTAATATATTTAATATTGATCATGCTATCTATTAATGCTACAAATAACATTAATATTTAATATGTCATGATTATAATTTAAATATTCTAAAGGAAAATTAACAAAATGCACCCAGGTAAGATGATGCAAGGATGGGATATATTCCTTTTTCCCCCCTTTTTTCCATCACTAAAATTATTTTAAGAAAATAAAGTATATATGTCAAGGATCTTTTTGGTAGAGTCAGTCAGTCAAAAGGCATTTATTATATTCTTATTGGTACCAGGCACTATGCCAAGCTCTGAAAATATAAAAAGAAAGGTAAAAACATGATCCTTGCTCTCAAATAGCTCACATTCTAATGAGGGAATTAAAGAAATACTTATGCAAGATATGTGTATATGTATGAATGTATCTGTGTATGCATATATGTGCATATTATTATATAATATACAATCTATTAAAAATAAAATATCTGTATATATGTAGAGATATATCTTATCTCATGATAAATCATATCTCACCTCTATATATCTCAATCTATATTTCTCATATAAATATAATTGATATATATTATATGTAACTGATATTTCATAATTCTGTTTATTATTATGGTGCAGCATTTTATATGTCTCCATTTTATGACTTACATAAAGATATTATTTCATATATACTTTTGTTATATAGGATAAATGAAATGGATAGGTAGGAATTAGTTCATTTTATGTAGGTAAAAATCACTTTATGCAGAATTATATGGAATGATCTACTCATATAAAACAAGAATTATCTGTTTACATTTATATAGAGTTACACATAAAATATCAGATTTATGTATGTATATATACACATATATACACTGCATATAAAGACATATACATATAAATAGTATAAATGAGAGGTAATTTCAAAGAGGAGGCTCCAGACGCTGGATTGGAGAGAAGTTCTCTTGTAGAAAATGGGATTTGAGCTGAGTCTTAAAGGAAGCCAGGGAAGCTAGAATGTGGAGGTGAGGAATGAGAGCATTTCAGGGCTGGGAGCATTCAATAAAAAGGTATGGAATTGGGGGATGTACAAATTGTCATGTGTGAGGTACAGTAAGTAGAGTTGTGTAACTGGATTGCAGAGTTTGTGAAAAGAAAGAAAGTTAGGCAAGGACCAGATTGTGAAGGCTTTTAAATGCCAAGAAGGGAATTTTAAATGAAAAGGAAACAAGAAAGCTTTCTGAAATAACATTCTATAGCAAATCACTTCTTTCCAGTCATATTACTATTGACTGAAAGTAGAGAATAAAAGATACAATTTTATTTATTGTTTGTTGATTATTTTTAAAATAATATCATTCAGTATAACAAAATAGTTTCCTTCAATAAGGTGTCTTCCATGAATATAACAAAATTTCACAAGATTATTATAAAGATATAATAGAAAAAAATTGTTCAATGATCCTTTGTCAACTGGCATTAAATAAAGCATAAACAAGATACCCAAATGGCAAAAGAGAGATGGGATATAATCAGATCACAATATATAACAAAACACAAATTATTTAAGGATATTTAAGGATATTGCCAGAGATATATATGACTATGGGGAGAAATGGAGTAGATACACCAATAGTTCAAGTACTTCATTGGAACCCATGAAATATCAAGGAATAAAGAGGAAAGACCCCTAACACATGGAATGGGATAACATGAACAAGGATTTCATAGGGTAGGCAGGCAGAGAAAGTTTGCATTCCGAATTGTTGAAAATAATCCCTATATCAATAAAATCACAGATTCACTGAAGTAGTATTTAATATTAGCTACAGTAGATTAATTGATTAATTAATAAACATTTGTTAAGTGCCTATTATGTGCCAACCACTGTGTCAAGTACTGGAGATATAAAGAAGGGCAACATACATAATTGGTGCATATAAATAATACAAAACAAGCTATATACAGGACAACTAGGAAGTCATCAACAGAGAGAACACACTGGAATTAAGAGGTATTAAGAGGACTTCCTGTAGAAGGTGGGATTTTAGTTTGGACTTAAAAAGAAGCCAGGGAGATTAGCTGTCAGAGTGGAGGAAGGAAAGCATTGCAGGAATAGGAGATAACCAGAGAAAATGCTTGAAGCTGAAAGACGAATTGTCTTGTGTGTGGAAAAGCCAAGAGGCCAGTATTTCTGTATCAGAGTACCTGTTGGAAAGTAAGGTATAAGAAGACTAGAAAAGTAGGAGGGTACTAGCTTATGAGGGGCTTTGAATAACAGATGATTTTGTTATTTAATCCTACAGATATTTTTTTTTGTGTTAAAAGGACCAGAGACAGATATGGTAATTTATCCAGTATAAATCATGTTTACATCTAGTCGCTTGCAAATTGTCTTCCCTATCAAATTTTATGAATCTTGAGAACAGAGACTGAAGTTGTTTTGTTTTGTTTTTTCCTCATCAGAGTTTAGCACAGTGGCTGGCCCAGAGTAGATACTTAAAAATATTTATTAACTGATTTGCCCCTGAGATATTGGTAGGGAAACAGTGGTTCACTAAAGGTAATGGCATTGGTAAGGTTGCCACAGTCATCATTAAGATTCAGTCCTGCCACATTATGCACAAGCCAGTTTTTATAATTGTTATCCCATCCCATGTATGACTTTCATCAGTCCTGTGGTTATAGGGAAAATGGGCAATTTCCATTGTGTAATACTAATGCTGCTGGCAGGACTCAGTGACCTTTATCAATAAAGTTCTTCTAAAAGTATCTCTGATCGAATTGGGATTTGCTTTAGTCTATACAGAAAACAGATTTCTGCTCCAAGCTTAGAGCTTGGGAATTTGGCTGAATTCCAATTGTCACTGATTCCTAGAAATAAGAGAATGTCCACAGAACCATAAAAAGGCATTGTTTTCAAGCGAATCCCAGGCCTAGTGGTAGGACTAAAGTGAGGAAGCTGAGCAGCCCTATCAGATGCTTATAGATAATGATCCTAGAGAGGTTTGTCAGGAATTATAGGCTCCCTCAATGGCCCAGAGAAGAACATGACCAGCCCAAATACAAACAAAGAACTTTTTTTAAAAAGAGCAAAATTTCACAGAAGTTAATGCTGTGATTTGGGTTACCCATCACCTGGAGTGGACACAGAGGTCCTTGGGAGAAGAAGGGTATAAAGAGAGGGTCAGCTCATACTCCCAACTCCAAAATCCCAGAAAGGAAGCAGGGTATGCATTGAGATAGAACATAATATTTCTGTTTGATCAGTGTGTATTCCTATCCCACACCTCTACTGTTGTGCTTCCTTTATTTTGGCTAATTACTTTCTGTATATGCCTTTCTTTTCACTGTGAGAAATTAATATTTCTCTTGTATATAATAGCTAATTATTGTATTGGAGCCAAGGTTTTCCCTCTTTTCTACTTCCTCATCCAGAAACCAATCAGTGTGAGAAATCTTAGGCAGTGTTTTAGCCAAATCAAGATTTAATCAAGTAATAAAAGAAATTCTAAGTTTGGGCTAATGGGTGAATTCCTGCCCCTTCTGTTTGCTCAGACAGGTCTGGGGAAGTGTTTTGTCAGATAGGTGATATGGAAATTGGTATACCTCTGACCAAGATGTGGGTGACTCAAGGCATGTACCCAAACACCCTCACTTTAATATAGCTCACCTTTTCATTGTAATATTTATTTTCTCACTAATTTCTAACCAATCGGTATTGATTGCCATCCCGAGGAACATCTATTGTTCTACGGACATATAAACTAGAAACCCACCTTAATGAAGGGTCTTTGATCCAAGACCATCCTTTTATTAAAAAGCTGGCATTATTAATAAATTGATCAAATTACCCAGAAATTATGTCTATTGAATTTTTTAAACATCATATTACCTGCTCTTACCTCCTTCCTTTTCAGCCTTCCTCTTTTCTTCTCCTATGCCTTTCATTTTATTTTATGGTTATTCATTCCTTGTCTTCCCCTCCATATGTTTCTTAATTATGAAATTAAAAATTTCACCTTTAAAAATATTTCCTTAATTTATTAAAATTCTAAATTTCCTTTACTTAATTTCCAAGGAAAGACAAGCCTTTGGTCACAGAAAAGCACAATGCTTTTCTTCCCATCTTCCCCAAGTTGTGGCTTGGGAAGCCAACTAGCCATACCAAAAGGCAGAATTGGTTCCATGGACTAAGGTTCAAAACAACACTGGCACAGTTACCACACTGAGCAATTCAAATTGAAAACATATGTATTACATTAGCATAAGCCTATTTGAACTCCTGGTACCTTGGATCTTAGTCTGGCCTTAGTCCATGTAACTCATCTGTAGTCTTAGATAGTGAATGCCCCAACTGACTCTGCCTAAATTTACTCCCTTGAGATACCTGTCCTCTTTGTTTCCAGTGTCTCCTCCACCTGCTTCTGGTCCATATCATCAAAATTATTAGTTCTATTGACAGTACCACCTGAACCAGACCATCCAGTGGTATTATAGTTCACTTCAAGATAGGCTCTAGGTCCTTCCCTACACCTTCCTAAGACCTGCCATTAGCCCCACCCTTGAGTGGGTTTGGTAGAATAGATATCATCTTTATTTTATAGATAGGGCCACCAAAAGAAAATAAGTGGTTTGCCAAGTCACAGAACCTAAAATATTTGTTCTCCCTTATCACTGTTGTTCAATCATATCTGACTTCATGACCTCATTTGGGGTTTTCTTGGCAGAGATAATAAAGTGGTTTGTTATTTCCTTCTCCAATTCATTTTACATCTGAAAAAACTGAGGCATATAGGGTTAAGTGACTTGCCCAGGATCACAATAATAGTATCTAAGGCCAGATTTAAATTCAGGAAGATGTCTTCCTGACTTCAGACTCAGCAGTCTAGTTCTGAGACATTTAGCTGTCTCTCCCTTATCAAGAATACTTAACAAAACCTCTTTTTTTTTTTCCTTCTATGTCTCATTTGCACTGTTTTGCAATAACAGTCTTAACAATTCAGAAGGAGATTTTATCCTATGAACTCCTTTTTTCTCTGTAGAGAACCATTTTTTCCAGGCATATCACAATGATATCCTCACCAATAAGCACAGGAGTCCTGATGTACAAATTTCTAAGGAAGTATTTCTACTTGAGGCTACATAGGAATTAAGACATACATTTTAAAAAGTTATTTGATTTTGGAGAAAATCAAAATGAGTATCACCCTTACCCAAAAGTGGAGTAAACAACTATTTAGATATTGTCATTTCAGTGACATTGAGAAGATCTGAAAGCTTCCCAGATTCTCCTCAACGTTTTATGTTTAAATCCCATTATCACTACTCTAACTTTTCAGTTTAAGATGTCCTTTTATTCAAATGCAAACATTTGTAGGAGAATAATAGTTTAAAGCTAAAGTTAAAAGTTAACGTTTTAAAGTTAAAAGTAGACATTTACACCTTAGTATAAAGTGTCTGAAATAAAGTTTCCTTCCCCACCTTACCCCCTCTTACAGGTTGTGAGAATCTGAGGTATGATACCACGTATCTTAACATCTTGATCTCTCTGCAGCATTTGAAACAAATGAACACTCTCTCCTATTAATATTCTCTACTCTCTAGGTTTCCATGATATTCTCCTCTTGTTACTCTTCTACTTAATGAAACACTCTCTAGCTTCTTTTTGCTGTATTTGTCATGCCCATCCCAAGAGTGTGCATTAACTTCTGTCCCAAACTGTCTTTTCTTCTCTTGATGTGCTTAATTGACAACCTCATCACCTCTCTTGATTATAATTCCAGTCTTTGTACTGTCCTAATCTCTCTCCCGAGCTCTCATTTAAGATGATGAACTGTTGATTGGACATTTTGAACTGGATGTCCCACAGATACCCCAAACTATTAATGTCCAAAATAGATGTGATTTTTCTTATTGTCTTTCCCACCAAACCTACCCCTCTTCCAATCATCCCTACTACTATCAAGTTACTATTTTCTAGTTATGTGAGGTCACAAATCTTAGTATCATCTTTGACTCATTCTCCTGCAATCAAGTTATCCAATAAGTTTATCAAATCACATCATTTCTATCTCCATAATATCTCACATATGACTTCTTCTCCCCATTCATATATATCCCTAACATTCAAAGCCTCATCATCTCTTACCTGGATTGATACCTAGGTACAATCTAACTGCCCAATCTAACTCAGTCTGTCCAATAACTCAGTCCAATCCTTCTTATAGCCACCAAAATATTTTCCCTAAAGCACAAGTCTGATCTTTCCTATCTCTACTTAATAAACTTAATAAAATTCCTGTTGCCTATTGGATCAAATCCTAGATGGTATAGTGAATTAAGTGCCATACTTGGAGTCAGAAAGACCTGAGTTCAGACATTTACTGTTTATGTGACAATGGGTAAATCACTTAATTTTTGTTTGCCTTTATTTCCTTATCTGTAAAATGGGAGTAATAATTGTGACTATCAGTGTTGTAAGGATCAAATAAGATGATAATTGTAAAATGCTTAGCATAATATCGGGCACATGTTGTTATTATTGAGTTATTTCAGTTATGTTCAACTCTTTGTGACCCATTTGGGAATTTCTTGGCAATGATTTTTGTAGTGATTTGCCATTTCTTTTTCCAGCTCATTTTACAGATGAAATTAAGGCAAACAGGGTTAAGTGATTTGTCCAGTCACACAGCTGTTAAGTGTCTGAGATCAGATTTGAACTTAGGAAGATGAGTCATTCTGACTCTAGGACCAGTACTCTGTGCACTATGTCTCTACCTAGCTGCCTACAAAATAAGTGCTAAATAAATATTAACTTTTACAATTATTATTACATTTAAAAAACCCTTGACAACTTGGCCTCTGCCTATCTCCTCTCCACTCTGAATGACCTCCTTATATCTAACACACACATGAAAACACATACATATTTGCACACATATACATCCTACCCAAGTAACCACATCAAAGAACTATGTTCCATGTCACCAGGAATCTTTAAATGTATCTGGATAACCACTTGTGGGTTTATTGCAGAAGGGCCTCCCTCCCAGGTACAAGTTAGTTTAGATGATGGGATCTCTTCCAACTCTGAAGTTGGAACTTCTATGATCTTAACAAGATTTCAAAATGTAATCAGTAGATTTCTAAAAGTTATAAGGGCATCTAGGTGGCTCAGTGGATAGAATGCTGGCCCTAAAATTATAAAGACCCATCCTCCTGAGTTCAAAAATAGCCTCAGATACTTAATTGCTGGGTGATTCAGGGAAGGTCACTTAAGCCTGTTTGCCTGAGTCTCCCCATCGTTAACAACTATCTGGCTCCATCAGACCCTTGGAAGCTTATGAATTTGACTAACACTGCACATCAGGCCTCAATTTAAAGTTTTGTCAATTGTCTAAACTTTAGTGAGTGAACAAAATGCTCACAATGCAAGTTAAACTTAAATGTGCTTTGTGTCTTCCATCCTTCCCTGCCTTCCTTTTTCTTCCTTCCTTCCTTCCTTCCTTCCTTCCTTCCTTCCTTCCTTCCTT
>JAJPUD010004554.1:27751-80992 GCA_023553655.1 Myrmecobius fasciatus | reverse complement strand
ATATATATATATATTTATACACAGTGACAACGAATTGTTCAATGAAGAATTGTGAATGACTTAGCTCTTCTCAGCAATACAATGATCCAGAACAATCCCAGAGGACTAATGATGATGCATACTATCTACCTTTAGAGAAAGAACTGATATTGATTGAATACAGACTGAAGCACTCTATTTTCACTTTCTTTCTTTCATTTTCTTCTTTTTTTGTCTTCTTGTACAATATGACTAATATGGAAATGCTTTGCTTATTTGCACATGTGCAACTTATGTCTCATTGTTTACCATCTCAGGGAAGGGAGAGGGAAGGGGAGGCAAAGATAGAATTTGAAACTCAAAGCTTTAAATAAAAATGTTTGAAAATTAAGGAAAAAATGTCATTCTTGAAATGACATTAGCAACTGCATACCCCAAAGTTCTAAAACCAGAGAGGGTAAAATGTCATTTTCCATGCTATGCAGAGTAGTACTTTTCAAAATCTATCTATTATTTCATCCCAGTCAGTCTATACCACTGAAGTGTCCATCTCTGACAAAATGACATCAGTGAATAAGAACTGAGCGAGAAATTTGCTCCTGCAATAAAAGTTAGTTGATTGGGAGTAAAAGATCTAATTTTGAGTGTTGGTTTTCTGTAAGCTTGAGAAAGTTACTTTATCTCACTAGGGCTCAGTTTCCTCATCTGAAAATGAAAGGCTAATGATCTCTAAAGTCTCTTCCAGATCTAACCCTCTATGATCTCATGGGTTCATTAAAAAAAAGAATCTGACTGGCTTTATTTAGATATAATTTTTACAAGACTTTTTTCTCAATTACATATAAAAACAATTTTAACATTCATTTAAAAAATTAATTTTGAGTTCCAAATTGTCTCCTTCATTCCCTTCCCCCTCTTTGAGAAGACAAAGATATAGATTTCTTTGATATAGATTATACATGTGCAGTCATGCAAAATATTTTTCCATATTAGTCATGTTGCAAAAGAGAACACAGACCAGAAAAAAAACAAGAAAAATAAAATTTTAAAAGTATGTTTTGATCTGCATTCAGACTTCATCAATTCTTTCAGTGGAGGTGGATAGCATTTTTTATCATAAATTCTTTGGAATTATCTTGTTAAAAATTCTTTTAAACAGATGCATGCAAATATATTCTTTTTTTTGGTGGAATATCTTAGTAGAAAAACCCAGAGATGGAACCAAAGCTTTATAAAAGCAACTCTCAACTTCTGAAAAGGATGTTTATAACTCAGAGTGTATTATTCCATAGATGCCATTTTGTAGATAGTGATTAGGTTCCCGGACCAGGCCATAGTGGGCTATTTAACATACATTGTAGTCATAATACAATACTATTAGTACTTTGAGCTATGGGTCCTGAAAGCAGGAAAATCACATGGTGTAACAGGGAACATGAGCAGAAAGGAAAAGAAAAGGAAGAGGAGAAAAGGCTGAGAGGAGGAAATGAAGGAGTAAAAAGGAAGAAAAGAGGGCAAGAGGAAAAAGAGAGGAAGAACACATCTCTCTTTCAGTAAGTCAATTCAATTTAGTAAACCTTTATATCTCTAGAGGAAAAAATAGAATTCTCCCAAACTCTCCTCCCCTCTTTTTTTTTTTACCTCTTCTCTATTTCCAAATGCATTTCAAAGAATCACAGAATTTAAGAGTTGGTAACCATCTAAACAGATTCAAGTACCTTTAGCCTCATCCATGTCTACCTTAGTTCCCAAGGCTCTCTCTGATCCAAAGTTATCTACCTACTCCTTCCCCACTCAGACCTCCAATCTCAGGATAGCCAATATCAGATTTATTTTCGGAGAAGATCAATCTGATTGAGCTCAACTACATTAAGATATGAATTACTAATGCTGGATTTGAACCCAGGTCTGTAGCAAAAATAAGTTTTAGAACTTAATAAGAAAGTAGGAATCTCTTGTCAACTTAGCTAACTCCATTTTGTTTACAGCTTCCATTTTATGACTGAGTTGATTTAACTAATTTTTTTCAATAATAAGATAAGATTAAGGGTTAGGAAATAAAGAAGGATATATTTATTTTATGGATACTTATTTCCTTAAGTTGCTCTAAAGCAGGAGTCCTTGCCAAACTGGTGAAACCTGTATATCCCTTCTCAAAAAAAAAATATTTTTACATGGATCACAAAGGAATCAATATATTGTCAGCACTCTGTCTCACACACACACACATACACAGTGTATCCATATCTGTTCCTCATATCTCATATGCTCTCCCTCTTCTATTCTCCTTTTTTATAATCCCTTATTTTCTTTAAGACTCAGCTCAAACATCACGTTCTTCATGACTTTTGCTCCTCCTACACAGTTTTCCCACCCCAGCATCTAATCTATCTTATATTCATTTTACACATATTACTGCATTTCAGTTGTATTTCAGTCATATCCAACTCTTCATGATTCCATTTGGAAACATCTTAGCAAAGATACAGGAGTGTTTTGTCATTTCCTTCCCCAGCTCATTTTACAGATGGGGAAATTGACACAAACAGGGTTAAGTGATTTGCCCAGGGTTATACAGCTACTAAGTAACTGAGGCCAGGTTTGAATTCAAGAAAATGAATCTTCCTGATTCCAAACCCTGTATTCTACTCACTGTATTTACCTGCCCTTCTATTATTGCATACATGCATATGTACATACATATATATGTATATGTGTGTGTGGCTGTCTGTGTATTTATATAACGATGCAAGTTGTCTTTCCCACTAGAATGTAAGCTGTGTGAGGGCTTCACTTTTGCCTTTGTATCCCCAATGGCTACTGTTGTAGTTAGAAAATGATGTGTACAAAATAAATACAAAAGCAAGATTGATTCCTGAGCTTCCCTGACCAAAGAAGTCACCATCTTGCAGCCCACCCACCAGTGATGGAGTTCTACATGTACAGGGAGGGTGCGTCTTGGGCAGCAGAACAATATGTGGCCAGAGTTCTATCTGAAGTCTTTCCAACATAATAGGACCAATGAGAGCCTGTGCTTAGTTGGCATTGTCCCTGAGAATTCAGTCATTTATGGGTCATGAAGCATCAAAAGGCTCAGGTGAAGGTATTGCTTAATAGGGGAAGTTGTTTTCTTCCCCTTTTTAGCATATGCTTTTCTTGGTAGGTATGTATGGGAGAGAGAAATGACCCAATACAACAAAAGAAGCAATAGATTAGGAGTCATGAGATCTCTCCTCTGGGTATGTGTAACCTTTGCCTAAATACAGTCCTTGACTGTGTGTAAGGTGTCTTGCCTGAAAAACAATACCTGACCTGAGTAGCCAGATATTGCAATGGATAGAGTGCTAGACCTAGGATCAAGAGGTCAAATCCTGCTCAGGCAACTATGGAAAAATCATAATTGCTTTCAGCTTCTGTTACCTCATCTGTAAAATGGAAATAATGATAACACTTATCTCACTGAGTAGTTGTGAGGATAAGATGAGAAGATGTATAAAGTATTTTACTGAACTAAGTGATTAGTGGATAGAGTATCAGGTCTGGGAGTCAGGATGGCTCATCTTCCTGAGTTCAAATCTAGCCAGACATTTATTGCTTATGTAATCCTGGTCAAGTCACTTAACCCTGTTTGCCTTAAGTTTCCTCATATGTAAAAAGAGGTGGAGAAGGAATTGCAATATCTTTGTCAAGAAAAGCCCAAATAGGGTCCAATTCTTCATGACATGACTGAAAAAAATGACTAAACAATAACAAGAACTTTGCAAATCTTAAATGCTACAGAAATGCTAGCTATTATTAGCTGATCTAACTATATTTACACACTTCATATTTGAAAGACTTGTAATTTCATGTATGAGGATTCTGTAGCATTGGAGCTAACTTGCCTACAACTTATTGGCTGTTTGCCTTACTCTACAGACCCCTTTTCCACCTTGTCCCGTGACCTCACACTAAAGATGCTGCCATCCCTCCTATTCTGCCTCTTCCTCTGATTTGTGTACTCTTACTCAGAACCTTCATTTGAGGAAGTGCCCATGTCAGCTGTAGTCACTTTTAATCTGGTTCAGCTTCTACTCTGATGGCTACCTTGTTCTCATGGGGAAAATAGGCCCCTCCTCCCATTTTCAGCCCCCTTTTATGTGCTGTCTCTCTCCATTAGAATGAAGGTCTTTGAAGGCCAAGGCTATTCGTATTTTTTCTAGTATTAGTATTCCTTACATTTATCAAAATGCCCGGCATATAATAAGTGCTTAATAAATGCTTATCTAATCTGATTTATAATATTGAGATGTGTTCTGATCATAAACTCTTCAGTCTGTAGATAAGTTGGTGTGGGTCTCTTTGCACATAATTAGGCTTCTCCTTGGATCATAGACACAGTTTTGAAGTGAGGATCAAATCAATAAAGCATGAAAATGCTTTACAAAATAGAAAGAAATTTGCCAATTGAGGAGATTAGTTAACCCATCCGTGCCCCAGGCACTCTACGACTAAATTTCGGAACAGGTGCCAATCTTCACTGGTGGAGGGAGTTTTTCCCACCAGGATGCTGTGATAACAATGAAATTAAAAGTCTGAATAAAAATTTAAAAGACCAAGAATTTGCTCCAGTAATTATTATAGTACCCAGAACAATTTAAGTTCTGTGAGATAAGTCATATATTGAGTAGAGCCTTAGACCTAGAATTAAAAAGATATGGGTTCAAATCCATCCTCAGACACTTAACTGTGGGATCTTGAGCAAGTCAGTTTCCTCAACTGTAAAATAGGAATAATAATAACACCTACTTCCCAGGGTTGATGTGAGATATTTAGAAAGCACTTAAGACAGTACCTGGTATATAGTAGCTATAAATACTAGCTACGATTATTATTACATAATAAATGCTTTTGATTTACACACAAAAAAGTAAGATATTATTAAAGAAGGTGGTTCAGAAATTACTTTCAAACCATTCTAGATTAACACAAAATTAGGTCTCAAACATGCAAGACTCATATTTTCCAATTTATTTAGATGATCTTTATTCAGGATCTATCCAGGAGTCCTTAGGAAGAGCAGACAGTTGACCATCCATGTGATATGATCTGAACAATACAAAAAGGCCTCTTAGATCAAAAATAACTCCATACAGGCCCTACAGAAAAGTCAGGACTTGTTATATCTTCATTCTTTTGAGATAAGGAAGTGTTATTCAAAGATGAATCTTGAATTGAATGGAACTCACACTGAAATCACACACATACACACACAAACATACATACACATACATGAATGAATCTCCCAATTCTCCCAGTATTAAACATTTCTCATGATAAATAAAAATATTAGACCATGAATAAAAAAAAATTAAGTTTGATTTAAGATAACAAGACTCCTGTCAAAATGCAGTTGTCGCTTGAGAAACCATTATTCATTCATTTGATTCACTCACTACCCCAACAATCATTAATTAAGCATGCATTATGTGCAACATGCCCTGATAAGTGCCAAAAGCCTTGCAGCAAACAAATTCTTGACTTTTCTTAATGATGACTTCATCCTCCAAAAGGTAGAGAAACCAACAAGGGGAATTCTATTCTGGATCTGACTTTCACTAATAAGGAGAAACTGGTTGCTAGAGTGAAAATAATGAGGGGAGGGTGATCACTTTCTTCTAGAATTTGTGGTAGAGGGAAGGAAATGTTGGCACAGTTTGACATGCACCCTAGATTTTGAGGAAGCACATTTCAAGGAGTTCAGAGGAAGGATAGGCAGGATCCTATGGACTAAAATGATACAGAGAAAGTCAGCTCAGCAGGACTGAGAGATGTTAAATCATGACATTTTGAATACACAATGAGCCAGGAGTGGTGATATACATCTGTGATTCTTGTTACTGAAGGAGACTAAGGTTGATAGATTGCTTGGGCTCTTGAATGCTGAGTATCAATGGATCAACCTGATTGAGTGTCTACTAAGTCCGGCATATATGATGAACCTCCTAGGAGTGGGGGCTTATATTTCTAAAAACAATCACGTAAATGAAATTTAAAAGCAAGACCAGGTAGTAGAGGATGAATATAAGAACATGACAATGCCCTGTAAAATAATGTCAGGCTTTTGTTTGGTAGATTTTGAGTGGATCCACAAGCATTAAGTATTTACTCTCTTATATACTAAGCCCTGAGAATACACATAGAATTAGAAGGAATCATGGTCCTTGACATTAAGGAATTTATATTCTAATAGGAGAAGACAATACATAAAAAGAAGATAAAAGGTCAAGGGTTTGGGTAGGAGGGAGGAAAAAGCCAGAAAACATAGTAAAAAGAAATCCACTGTGCAACATGGAGAAGAATGAAATACTCCTTAAATGGAGATTCTGAAAGGAACCATTCAGTCAGAGAAAGAAGCCCTGAGGAGAAGAGAACATTTCCACTATGTGAATTCTAAGGTGGGAGTGAGGCTTCAGGATGAAGAGCTGGGGCATGAAAAGGACATGTAGTGTGCTGCCTGGAAAGTGGTAGTAGTTTTATTTTGAAACTATATTGAGAGAAAAAGGAAGTTCAAAGAAGGAGTAAAACCTATGTTTGGAGTGGATAGAATAACGGCAACTGAAAATAAAGAGAGGTATCATGAGATTGAAGTTTGGCAAATGAACTGATTTTCAAAATATGTTGATGAGCTCGACTTGAATTTCTGGGAAAATTCTAGAACAAATTAGTAAAGTTGGTGATTATTTAAAATAAGAAGTTGTGATAATTAAAGTCCAATAAAACGGCATCAAGAATGGGGCTTTTTTTAAAAACAAGATTAATGAACTTATATATGAAGGGAATGCAATAGATACTGCATTTTGATTTTAGCAAAGCTTTTGATAAAGTATCTTATACTACAATGGTGACAGAAGTTAGAGAGATGTGGATTAGATCAGCTGTTATCTAATACAAGACTCAACACTGCCAATTATGACCCAAACCAGAATAAAATGTAAATGGGAGATGTTTAATAAGATAAATAAAAATGAATAGAACATCAACAGCATTAATAAACAGTTTTCTAAGTCAACATGTAGTTGGCAGGGATAAATGCTTCTTGTATATGACTTAGTGGCTCTCGTTTCTATTTAAATTTGATCCCACCAAACTAACTGATAATAAAATTAGTTGAATTCAGAACTTCTTGGATGACTGGGCACAATCAGAAGCCATTATTGGTTTGATATGGGAGATAGGTAGTCTGCCTACCTGTAATATCTGCCTATGTTACCCCATGGCCCTGTGCTGTTTGTTGTATTATAACAGTTACTTGGGATAAAGGCAAAGATCAACAAATTTACAAATGACACAAAGCTAGGAAGTGCAGCTAACACAATAGCTAACACACTGGTTATGAGATCTAAAATGACTTGACAAGTTGGGATGCTACGCTGAATTTAATAGAAATCAACGTAAGCTGTAAAGATCATTCTTACAAGTTCAAGATGGCATAAGACTGTTTAGAGAGTAGATTATATACCAAAGAACTGGGAGTTTAAGGGGCTTGTAAACTCAAAATAAGTCAGCAGAGTAAAGTAATGACCATAATGGCTAATATAATCTTGGGCTGTGTTGAGAGATCCATCACTACCAGAAATGAGGGTGTGATAGTACTTCTGTCCTCCTTATTGGTGGTTTTGTGTTCAATTGTGAGGTCCCATTTAAGAAGGGTTGAGATAAACAACTGGAGAGCATCCAGAACAGGGAAGGGCTTGAGTACAGATCATCAAAAGATCAGTTGAAGAAATTAGGAATGTTTAGCCTGGAGAAGAGAAGATTTGGGGAAAGGAGGATATGATACCGGTCTTTAAGGTATCTGAAGAACTGCCAATATAGAGGAGTAGTTAGATTTGTTTTGTTTGGTCCTTGAGCACAGAAACTAGGAACTATGAGTAAAATTTGTGAAAAGACACTATTATGGCTACCTTTGATCTTTGCACTAAAACCAAAGCATGCTTTCATGCACAGAACTCCGATTTTGTTTAACCCAGTCATATCTGACCATATAGATGTGGAAAAAGCACTAGCTCATCAGGCAGTGAGTTGATCCACAGTGATAAGTGGAATCCCAAGAATAATATATTAAATCTTTTCTGAAAGATCAGAAGGCCTCCAGGCTTCTAAGGACACTGACACTGAATATGGTATTTATGTGATTTAATGAACATTGTATCATATTTTAGTATTTCAAGGATGCATGGTTTTATTCATTACATGAGTTATTATGACTGAAAAGAATTTATCACCTGGAGAGCAAGCAGTCTTAAGATGATGAGTCTGTTTAGCAAGATTGATCTTTAGACAGCAGAATACAACCTATTCTTGGTCCTATACCTAAAATCCTTCTTTCCATTCATCTTTCCTTTTATCATTCTTTCCTGTATTTTAATACTTTCTTCTGTTCTAATTTGATTTTTTTTCAATTAAGCACTTATATTCTTTCTCTCCTCCCTTCCTTCTCCTCACTGGGTAAAAAGCCCTTTGTAATAAAAATATACAGTGAAGCAAAATGAATTTCCAAATTGGCCATATTCCCAAAATATATATTTCATTTTGCATGCTGACACCAACACCTTTCTTAGGATTGAGTAGCCTGCTTTATCATCTGTTATGTGGTTGGTTCTCTTATTCATCAGGGTTAAGTCTTTCAAAGTTTTTGTCTTTACAATGCTGTTGTTATTTTTTTCAATTATTCTCTTGGTCCTGCTTACTTTATTCTGTAACAGTTTATAGAGGTTTTCCCAGATTTCTCTGGAACCATTTTTTAAATAATTTTGATAGTATTCCATTATGCTCATATATCATAACTTACATATCTATTCCCCAACTGGTGTTTTACTCTAACTCCATCCCTACTCCCCATTTCTAGTACTTTGCCACCACAAAAAAAGAGATGATATTGATATTTTCTACATATTAATTCTTTCTTTATTTATTGGAATATTAGGGCCTAAAATTTCCAGCACAATAGAATCTGCTAGAGATTGTGCTTCACTGACATATCGTCCGAGAAATCAGGGTGACCTTCAGACCACAATAAGGCATCAGAGAAGGACCTTATTTGATACCATTATACAAGACAATGAAAAGTCACCTATATTTCTGCCCTCTCTCAACCCTTCTTTTTATACATTGAGATTACCCACAGCCTTTGCATCAAGGGCATGCAGGTTTGAAGGTGAATACTTCTGCAGAATATTCAACACCATGGTCCATTAACCCCAGTCAGGGTGGTTAGCTCCTGAGAGTCCATTTTGCAAATATGGGAGCAAATCATTTTGTGTCCTTCATTAGAATCTCTGTTTGTCCATCTTTAAAGCCAAAATACCATATGGTGTCAATAAATAAAGCTTCAGGATCTGCTATCGCCTGCAATGTACATAAGCCCAGAATTAATTAAGTATAATTAAGCCAATCACTGGCATATTGGAAACACATGTTTGCCAATTAAAATGTTGAAACAGCAGCAGCAAGCCAAATCTCTAGCATTTCTCTTATTGTTGATATGAACTAGGATATTCTGTAAACACTTTTGAAAATTTTCAAGTAGTTCAAATCAGCCTACAAAAACATTTTCCAATCCCACATCTGATCTTTATCCAAGAGTAATCATCAGCACTGTGCCATGCTAAAAATAACTTCATTGCCTGCATGTTCACCACGCTGGCTAGGCAAATGAAACAAAATCACCCTGCTCTTTAGAGGTCTTTCTAAAACCCCTAAATTTGAAAAAAAAAATTTAAAAAAAAACCCTAGATATGTTAGACTATCTGTCAATATCTACAAACTTCATTTGGGATCAAAGAATCCTAGATTTAAAACTATAAGCTCATCTGAGTCCTCAGGTAATAGAGTTGCAAGGAACTTCAAACATGACCTATTCTAATCTCTTTGCTTTACAGATGAGGAAAAAGAATCTAAGACAAATTACTTAATTTGTGTAAGATTACTTGGGTGATGACAGATCCTAGATTTGAATGCAATACCTGTGACTTAAATCCAAATTTTTATATATATATATTTGCATCATACTGTACCGCCTTGTTTAATCAATGAAGAAACTGAGACTCAGAGTAAATTCCCTAAGGTCACACAGGTAGTAGAGCCCAGATTCAGATGCCGGACTTGTAACCCTAAATCTGTCTATCTTTCCACTCCACCTTTGTCCTGTGCATGGTTGGTCAGATACCTATCGGTTTTCTAACAGTTTGTGTTCTGGACATCCTCATCTTTATAGACAATGTCTAAAGTCCCCTCCGACTCTAAATATGGATGAATGCAACTAGGTTGAGAGGAAAGATGTATATGGAGAGAGCAACAGGGGTAGATTTCCAGAGATTAGAGAATTTAGTCCAATCTCTACAAATGTTCCATGACCTCATTGGGAACAGGATGTTTCTCCAGAAAATTGAGGCTGGAAGTAGATTTAGTTTTTTCTTTCACCAAGCCAGTGTTTTCCTGCTACCAAAATTGCTGTTCTTTTCTGTTGGTTGGTTTGTTTGTTTTGCACAGAGGACTGACAAGCAATAAGTCATGAATTACTCAATAAGTGATTGATAAGTATAATATTTTAGGATATTATAATAATCCACATATTTATAACCACTACTTACATTTTTATGATTAAACTCTTTCCAGCATGGAGAAATTTTGAGACTGGGTAAAAGGGGACAAGATTGTAGAATAGTAGAATAAAAACTTCAGCATTTATTGAGCACGTACTATAGATTTGCACTATGCTTAAAACAGTCCATTTTAACTTACTCAATATTCTAACTCTTATTTGAACAATGGTCTCTTAGTTACATTAATGGAAATGTATTAGTTTATTACAAACCTCTGCCATAGCACCTTATTCTCAATAAAAAGATTAAGGACAAAAAAAAATGGTCCACTTTAGATTAATTTGTCAGCAATGCAGGAGTCTACAGTGTCAAGCTATGGTTACTGTATTTCTAGAATATTACTTCTCATTATTAGATATGGAAATTTGGTGTCTGCCTTCCAACCTTTGGGAACCATGAAGAGAAAGCATGTTGTCTAAGATGTGTTGAAGTTAGGGTGGGAGAGAAGCCAAGACTGTGGTGAGTCTCTTTTTGTATCCAGAGAAGACCCTCTGTAGAAGTGTAACAAATAGAGATTTTGCCTACATATACTAGTCAGATCCTCAGTGGAGGGAGACACTCCTGAATCATGTTACTTCAATTCAGAACACGTACTTACTGAGTATCTTCTATGTGCAAGGCAACAATACAGGGGATAAAAGATATAGATAGATAGATAGATAGATAGATAGATAGATAGATAGATAGATATGAATAGATTTTTAAAAGCAGGGAATACATATATATTCCCTGCTTTTAAAAATCTATTCATGTAGTAGGGAAAATAAAATGTGTACACAAATAACAACAATACAAAGATGATGTGTCACAAAAGAGCTCTTATTATAAATTATTATTTGAATTTCATTTTATTAAATTCAGCCCAATGCATGCTCTAACTTATCAAGTCTTTTGGATCTGATAGTGGAGTATTATCTAGTGAATTAACTATCCCTCCCAGCTTTGTGTTAATTCCTAAATACTATGAAACGTCATAGGAGGGGAGGGAAGAAATGGAGCAAACATTTTGATTGCACCTACTACATTCCAGGGATGGTGCTAAGCACTTTACAAATATTATCTCATTTAATAAAGAGAAAGAGATTGCATCTGATTGGGCATAATGAGGGAAGGCTTTCTGGAAGTGGTTGCATTTGACTTAGGCCTTGAGTAATTGGTAAATTTCATAATGCACATATGTAGAGAAGAGCATTCCAAGCAATGGGAACTATATGAGCAAAATTTCAAAAAGGCAAGGAACATGGGGCATATTTAGGAAATCCTGGGTCTCCCAGTTTGGCTAGAGTATAAGATGCATTATGAGAAGATAGATTTTGACATATGCATTAGGAATATTAAAGGATGAAGAAATAAATAAATAATAATATAATTTATTATATATTATATTGCATTAACATTAAATGAAAAATAGAACAATACGTGGCATGTATTTGTTAAATATTAAAACAATCTGTATATAATTTAAATATTATATATCACATCAATATATAATATACAACTGCATATATTTAATGAATAATAAAATAAACTGCATATAATTATATATTATATTAATGTTACATATGTAACAATATATTTTATTAAATGTTTATTAAATAAATAGTAATATAATAACTTTTATAAATAAAATAAACTGAGGGGCAGCTAGGTGATGCAGTGGATAGAGCACCAGCCCTGAAGTCAGGAGGATCTAAGTTCAAATCTGTCTCAGACACTTGACATTCCCTAGCTGTGTGACCCTGGGCAAGTCACTTAACCCCAATTGCCTCAGCAAAATAAATAAATAAATAAAAGCAAAAAACAAAAATAAATAAAATGAACTGAATTATTTTCAGATCATCGTATGATTGGTCTTGCAGCCCAGATAGTAAAGTGATTTATCCAGAAATGCACAGGAAGTAAATGGTTGAGCTAGAATTTGAAACAAAATCTTCAGAACCAAATTCTGGGGCTCTTTGCAATTTCATTGTGAAACTGAGCCAAAAACAAAAACAAAAAACAAAAAACAAAAAAACAAAAACAAAAACTTGATGAGGAATTCAGACTTTATTCTGAGTGAAATGCAAATCCTTTGAAGGTTAGTAAGAAGTAGAGTTTGGTGTAATCAAAATGCTGGGAAAGTTAATATGGCAATAATGTGCAGGTTAAATGAGAGGGCAGAAGAGGGAAATCACTGGAGATGGAGAGATCAGTTAGAAAATCATTTATATAGAAGAAAAGCAAAGTGGATTCTGAACTGGGTGATAATAATTATAGGAAAGAAGAGACAGATCCAAGATTAATTTTGATAGTAGAATCTAAAAAATTTGGCACCACTGAGGCAGCTAAACAGTTCAGTGGATAGAGCTCTAAACCCAGAGTCAAGAAGACAAGTTCAAATCCAGCCTCAGACACTTTCTAGCCTCTAACCTCTATTTGCTTCATCTGTAAAATGGAATAATAAAAGCACCTACCTCTTAGGGTTATTGTGAAAATCAATTGAGATAATGTTTATAAAAGTGGTTAGCACAGTGCCTAATGCATAGTAAGTGCCCTTTTTTTATTCCCTTCTTATTGGATAAAGAGGATGATTAAAAGGAATAAATCCCAAGTCACTTTGAGATGTGGGGCATGGTTCATTAGGATACCCTTTGAACACCCTAAAAGAGGAGGCATTTCTAAGGGGAAAAAATGATGAACTTAATTTTAAACACCAGTAGTTTCAGGTCCAACATAACCTCCTTAAGATTTCCAACAGGCACTCAAAAAGACAGTTCTAAAGTGGGGTAGGAGCTGAAGATGAAGAGTGAGAAGTCAATATCATAGAAGTTATGGCCAGAACTCCAAAAGTGAATGAAATTGTTAAGGGAAGTGCATAGATGGAGAAGGAAAGGGGAAAGAAGAAGAGGGGAAGAGAAGGAAGAAGAAGAAGAAAAGAAAGGGAAGGGGAAGGGGGAGAACAGAACCTCAAGCTTCCTGCTGAATGTCATTTCTGAACTGAGACTTTTCTGAAACTAAGGATGACTTGAGGCAGAGATGGAAAGAGATTACCTTCCAGGAATGGGGAATAGGTAATAGGTAACCATCTAAATGTATTGAATGAAGAGGTATTCTGTACTACTTAAGGATAGCCAGTCCTATTGAGATTTATATATTTACCTGTTTTTAATTTTCATCTTTATTTATTAGTCCAAATAAGCAAGATCTTTTTTTCCCTTTGTACAAGATATATGTGCAATGTGATTTATTGAGAGTGCTCAGCTTTGTGGGAACTCTCACCACCTCAGGAGAAGTGAAACATTCTATTTTAATTGTTCTCTTGAAGTCTGGAAAGTGAGCTGTTAGTTTCCAACATCCAATTGTTTAATAGTTCATTGTCTACCAACATCATTTCAAATATGCCTTATTGATAAGAAGCTTCAATGAGAACATACCTTAATGATTAACAGAGTAGAAAACACAATTCATCTTTCTGAGGGCCAGCCTTTATTGAATAGGCTGGGTTGAATCAGCATGTAATATGTAGACAACCTCTATGTGAATAGAGTTGTATTTTGCTTAGGGTTTTTCTCTTCTCATATGGTTTTTACAGAAGAGGCAGGGAACAACTTTAATACTTTCCACCTTCCTTAGCCAGGCTGGTAACTTTGCATAGCCTTTTCTCACTTAAATCCAATTTAAATCTCACTTAAATCCAAACTTGCATGCCATGGTATAACCTCCTTAATATCAAGGCCATCTATCAGATCAAAAAACAAATAACCACAACCAGATAGACATAGCCTCTATATATTTTTCTGCCTCTCTGCAGTTAACAATTTTTTTTAATTTAGGGGCTTTAATAAACATTCTTTTCTTGTTCAACTATGACATTATATGACAGGAAGAAAGGAAATGGCAAACCATCCCAGTATCTTTGCCAAGAAAATCCCCAAAAGGGGCCATGAAGAATCAGACATGACTGAGTGAAATGAGTAAAGGAGGTGAAAAATACTGAAGGGCAGTGCTGAAGAGGAAATATATTCTGAGCATGGACCCTTATCCTGTCTTTTATTAAGAAAGTGTTGAGTGTAGTTGTCTTGGTTTTTCTTCCCCTAAACAATTTCTCTATTTTTACTCTCCACCCAGTCTATGTGTAAATTCCTTCCAGATATTCCCTTTCAGGCTGCCTGGTGGCCAGTTACAGGTGACTCCTTGATTTCGACATTCTATTTAGTTCCAAATTATATCATTTTGTCTGATTCATTCCACACTGAGCCAATCCCATTTGTCTGTTTTGAACATTACCTCTTATTCTAATCCACTGAAGGAATATGTCGCTATTTGCTTGAATACCATGTTGAAATCCATTCCTTCCAAGCACACTACCAAAATAAAAACAAATGACTCCTTTTGTTGGATTGGAATGCCCTTTTAAAGCAAGTAATTCATCATTGTTGTAATTCATTTGCAATAGGAAGCAGAAGGAAGAAACCTACCCAGAACTAGAGGATTTTCAGAAAAAGTAGTTGCATTTAGATTGGAGCTTGAAATATAATAGAAGCAGTTGGTTAAGACTATGTAAAACAAGTAAGCTTTGGAGGGCCAGGGAACTGTATTTCTGAGTCCTGCAGAATTTGTATATTAATGAGCAGTCTTACAAAAGCTAGTTGAGACTATAGATGAATTAGTACTAGTCCATCACCAGCATACAAAAATACACTTGAAAGAATTTAGAATCAGAAGATGAGGATCAGACTATAAATTTGCTATTTACTAGTCTTGTAATATTAGAAAAATATCTTGGTTGCTCTGCATCTCACTTGTAAAAGGATAGGATAGACCCAGGGTTTTGCTAAGGTCCCTTCAGGTTCTCAAGGCCTCTGATCCCATGCTTCATTGAAGATGGGTGCCTAATATTTGATCATCTTTAAGGAAGCCTTAATTCCAAAGTTAAGTGACAGAGTTAATTTGTCCAGTAGAGAACAAGGCTAGACTGGGTGAGTGATTTTTTTTTCATATTCCAGTCCCTAGTCTCAGTTTGCTGATGGTTTGAGTAACAACTGATGAACATTTTTGATTACCCACATTTCATTAAATGAGGACAGAACCATAGGGCATTTGCCTAGGAAGATCTGTCTAAGAGGATTGTTTTCATGATTGAAGATCGAAAACAAAAAGTAAATGGGTACTTTGAATCTTGTCTTCTCCAGGAAAGCCACAAAAATCTTTAGCTCTATTAAGAATTCTAACTCTCACCCTTCTACAGAAAGATGTACAGAACCAGAGTATTCCAGTATTCAGAGAGAGCAGAATTTATTAGGGGGCTCTGCTGCCTCAATTTTTCCTAGAACGCTTTGTCTTATGTGTCTTTGGTTTCTTCTGTATTATGCTGATCTGTGTATATATTGGATCCCCTCAATCCCCAGGGAAGCATCTTGAGAATTGGAATTGTTCTGTTTTTGTCATTGTGTTTATTGTCAGTGCCTGAGAAGCATAGAAATAATGAATGGATGGATGCTCATTACTGGGGGTGCAAATAGAAAAATAACATAACCTTTGCTCTCAAGGAGTTCATATTATAATGGAGACAACATAGATGGAAAATTTCAGCTGCAAGCCAGATAGAAAGATCCCATGATCCTTGGCTTACAACTGCAAAGCCAATAATAATGTTTTTTTCTTTAATGTTATTTTCACTAATAAAAATCACATCAATTTCTGGTGATGAACTATTTATTTGATAGAACCAAGGATTTTTGTGGCACAAAGGCAGAAAGCAAAGGGTAAGGGAATATGAGTAATGGAGCTTAGACAGATCACACAGTCTATGAAAGAAAGCAGTGGGCGCTTAGACTTAAGTCAGCTATGGAATTTGGGATTACCCATAAGGCAACAAATTATGGTAGGCATTGTTCAGGAAATCTCACTTCTCTGGCTCCATTGTCTCTAGACTCTAAGATTATACTGCCTAGTGAACTAGAAATCCCTACTCTTTCATATAGAAATTTGGAGCTCACAAAAAACATCCACTAGCTTCTTTAGCCAAGAAGATATTTATATATCATTTTGTCCTGTCCTTCTGCTGGAAAATCATCCTGGATGCTGACATTTCTTAGGCCAGGAAAAGTTCATTCTTAGGAGTCCTCCTCTCAGGTACTTGCAAATTTATGTAACTCCCATTTGCCTCTGTCCCAAGGAATATATTTCTTGTTCCTGTGGTGAGACTACACAGTCACAGTGGATTTTTCTGTGTGCAGGTTTGCCTTTTAAAAGGAAGGTGATGTCAGATTGGCTAAGATGACAGGAAAAGATAATGACAAATGTTGGAGGGGATGTGGGAAAACTGGGACACTGATACATTATTGGTGGAATTGTGAAAGGATCCAGCCATTCTGGAGAGCAATTTGGGATGATGCTCAAAAAATTATCAAACTGTGCATATCCTTTGACCCAGCAGTGTTTCTATTGGGTCTATGTTGCGTTCCTTTCGAGCGGAGTATCTGCCCTCTACTTACCCATCTACTGGGTCTTCGGTCGTCACCGGCTTCCGAGGAAGAACTGACCACTGAGCCGAGTTGCCAGGTAAGTCAAGCAGTGTTTATTCAAGGAAGACTACATTGCGCCCCCCCCCCCCCCGCCCCACGAAGTACATGGGATTATATATCCTTAAGATACAGCAAGATCCAATCAGAGAGCCGAACTTAAAGTTTTTCCTTATAAGGTAAATACACACAAGATCTCTCTACGCGGCGTTTAGCTAATGCGCGTCTGTGGTGTATAAGCCCTGCAGGTAAGCTAGTATACTAACTATCTTTATATTCTAAGCCCCCAACAACTCCCCCTTTTTGTTTAAAGCTGGTGCCAGAGGCACGGTTCGCCTTATAGCATGCTTATAATTCCATCGACCTATACGCCTATATGGGTTATGCTCTAGGCCCCTTCTGCGCGAGCTTGAGGATAGTTGCCACTGAGGGCTGTCTTAGGTCATCAGAGCAGGCCACACCTTACCCGTGGATCCCTGCCATACCAGGGCCCTGTCTCAGGTGGGTGGGAATGCCCCGAAGTTGCCCGTCATGGCGCTGCAGTGATCTTACGGGTATGGCTCGAGCTCCGTCAGCCAGGTCTGAGGATCATAACCGTGTTGCACAGCCACAATTGCGGCACGGAGAACGATGGTCTCTTTCTTGTGCCTGCGTTTCATTTTGCAGATCAGGTAAAGGCCAATGGGTATGCATAAGCAAAGCAAGAATAATGAAGAGGAGAGTCCTCCCCATTGGGCAAACCAATCAAATATCCCTTTGAACCACCCTCCTATCCCCTCATGCCATACTAGCACTACCTCTGTTTTATTCAACATCTGAACTGCCGTTCTAAGCTGGTGTAATTTTCGATCGAACCCTTTGTTCCATGTTCCATTAAGATGGAGAGCTAATTCCCTGGAATAGTTGGCAGCCAGGGAATATTTATGATAAGCTGCAGAGGTAACACAAAGACCGGGATAATGAAGTTGACATCCTGATAAACCTAACTGCCATAACTCGTCTATTTGCTCTTGGACTAAATCGACTCTTTGATTCACTATCAGCAGCCCCCCCGAAGCTGAGAATTTAGCTCAATTTGATGATTTAGCGCATCAGCGGCTTGTCTTGTAACGTTAGAGAGTATGGCTGCGGTCTGTAACGTTCCGTGCATGGCCAATGCGGCGGTGGTAGTGGCAGCAAGGCTGGCTACAATAGCCAAGACTAGGGCAATAATAAGTCCTACCGCTCTCTTTGGGCGCATTACGACCGCGGGCACCCGCGCATCCGCCGGGATAGGGATCCCCGTGGGTGTGCGTACAATGATAGCTCGGTTATGTCGGGTGCCATTCCAGCACTGACTAAGGATGCAAGAGTCTTGGGTACAGTCAAGGGCGTTCTTGGTATTATTGTCAGTCCAATTGGTCAAAAGAAAGGTAAAGGGTGGCCAGAGGCAGGTGATAAGGAGGCGTTGATGACAAACAATCGGGGAAAGATGTTGGCGTCGTGAGTTACTGGCATAGGTACCGACAGGACCCTCAGCAAACCCCATCGAGGCTCAGCTTTGACGCCCTGGGTCACAGTCATTACTAGCAGTATAATCTGCAGCATTGTTCAAACAGGACAGGGGACTGACAGGTGGCGCTGGTAGCAGAGGATGCTGATGATGATGGCGAGGGCAATCAGGGAGATGACTATTCCAAGGAGCACCGGATCCATTTGCCTGTAACCAAACACATAATCATCGCTCCTCAGGGTAATCCCTGGGTTAGTTACATATTAACTTTAATTATCATTACTGATTGGGTGTAGTCATTGTTCTTGATTCATTGTCTAATTCTCTCACTCTGTGTAGTGGTAGCCAGATCTTTCCTTTATTGGGATCATCATCAGGGTATACTGATAAGTATCCCTGTTTCCTGTCTACCACTGTGACAGGTCCTTTCCATTCCTCTTTATCATTTTTCCATAGGACTTTTGTATTAGGGAGACATGTTTTTGGTGTAGTTAGCTTGTCAGGTATATTATCTGGTAGATTATATGTCTCTTTATTTGTATCTTTGGCAATGGAAAAGAATCTTTGTGCGGCTGATGTTCCATCCTGTCTTATTTGTAGAAAGTTCATAGTGAATAATACTTGTGCTAATTCCTATTATGCATAGGGGATTGAACAAGCCAACCTGATCTCCTAGTTGCCATTTCAGAGGTTTGTTTGATCGGTGGGTAGTCTGCTTTCCTCCCACCCCCACTACTGTTAAGGAATTGGGTAATTTTCCCCAGTCCGGGGACCACTGAGCTTGGTTAATCACCGAGCAATCCGCTCCTGAGTCTATCAGTCCGGTGATCTCTTTCCCTTCTACCCTTATTTTAAGAATGGGTCTATCTGGCGTTATTTTTTGTACCCAATTGATCTGTGATTCAGTTACTACTTTGCCTGACCCGTAGCCTTGAAGGCTACACAATTTGATGGCTTTCCCTATTTCATTGTCTTTAGTAATAGTGATAGGGTAATGATGAGGGTTAGTAATGGTGAGGGCCGCTCCCTCCTTTTCTGTAATAACCTGGGTATGGGTGATAAAGGGTGTAAATTGGCTAGGTCCCGTAATGAGTACGGGTGTTTGAGATAGAGTGGTAGGTACTGAGATCGATTCCCAGGGGGCTAGATGAAATGAGTCTGATGTTGAGGCGGGGAAAAGTTTTACTGGTTGGGGCGTGCGGCAGAGTTTGTCCGGAAGGGTGTTGCGGCCACTCCCTTCCGGCTTGCGTTTCCCACCTGCCTGCAATATTTAGCAATATGTCCTCTCTTTCCGCAAGCAAAGCAGGTGGGGGCGGATGCTTGGGGGGGCGCCCTACATTGGTTTTTAAAACGGCCTTGTTTACCGCAGTTGAAACATTTAGGTCTCTGCCTGTTTGCGCCACCCACTTGCATCTTTTGTAATGCAGCAATGAGGTTATCATTTCCTTGTGTGATAGCTGCTGCAATGGGGGCGTCTACCTCTAAGGGAACATCCATGAGCCTGTCTATCAAGTCTTCTAAGGAGGCCTCAGGGGGTAGAGAGCTAATGGCGGTCTGTGCCTTCGGGCGGAGCCCTTCTTTTATCAGTTGTTTTGTAAGGAATTCACTTCCTGGCCCCTCCCCCATCGTCCTTTGTACTGCCTGTTTCACCTGAGGGCAGATATCCCATATTTTCTCTATGAACTCCCGACAGGTCATTATGGGGGGTTTACAATCTTTCTGTGCACATAACTTATAAAGTCTCCTTGCTAGCACTGCTTTCCCTTCTGGCAACATTTGGAGAATACTACTATCTCCTCCCATCTTCCCTACTCCCAGCAGGGGCGGCTCAGGGAAGGCAGAATCTCTGCCGAGGCAGTCTCTCTACGCTCGTGAAGGTCCCTGTTCGGGCGCCACTTGTTGTGTTCCTTTCGAGCGGAGTATCTGCCCTCTACTTACCCATCTACTGGGTCTTCGGTCGTCACCGGCTTCCGAGGAAGAACTGACCACTGAGCCGAGTTGCCAGGTAAGTCAAGCAGTGTTTATTCAAGGAAGACTACATTGCGCCCCCCCCCCCACCCCAGGAAGTACATGGGATTATATATCCTTAAGATACAGCAAGATCCAATCAGAGAGCTGAACTTAAAGTTTTTCCTTATAAGGTAAATACACACAAGATCTCTCTACGCGGCGTTTAGCTAATGTGCGTGCGTGGTGTATAAGCCCTGTAGGTAAGCTAGTATACTAACTATCTTTATATTCTAAGCCCCCAACAGGTCTATATCCCAAAGAGATCTTAAAGGAGGAAAAGAGACCCACATGTGCAAAAATGTTTGTGGCAGCCCTTTTTGTAGTGGCTTAGAAACTGGAAATTGAATGGATGCCCATCAATTGGAGAATGGCTGAATAAATTATGGTATATGAATGTCATGGAATATTATTGTTCTGTAAGAAATGACCAGCAGGATGATTTCGAAGAGGCCTGAAGAAACCTACATGAACTGATGCTAAGTGAAATCAGCAGAACCAGGAGATCATTATACATGTCAACAACAAGATTATGTGATGATCAATTCTGATAGTCATGGCTCTCTTCAACAATGAGATGTTTCAAACCAGTTCCAATTGTTCAGTGATGAAGAAAGACATATATACCCAGAAAGAGGGATCTGATTGTGGACCACAACATAACATTTTCATGCTCTCTATTGATGCTTGCTTGCATTATGTTTCCCATCTCAGATTTTTTTCTTCTTGTAGATCCGATTTCTCTTGTACAGAAAGATAACTGTATAAATATGTATACACATATTGGATTTGTCAAGAATTTCAACATAATTAACATGTATTAGAGGGGGTGGGGGGAAGGAAGGAACAATTTGTAACAGAAAGCTTTTCAAGGGTCAATGATGAAAAATTACCCATGCATACATATGTTTTGCAAATAAAAAGCTTTAATTTAAAAAAAAGGAAGGTGAAAAGGAAGCTATGAGGAAAGCATTATGAGAAGAATAGAAACTTGGGGTATAAATTACTCACAGAACCCTTAGGAATCTAGAGAAATAATTATTAAATAATCTATTAACATTGGGGAAATCCAGGATTGTTTTCCTTCTTCATTAAAGATTAGGTCAAAGCTCAATTCTCTGAAAGGCAGGGTGATGTTGAGATGAAATCTTAGAATTGTTACTCCACCCACCTATAGAACCTTACAAAGAATTTAATCTAAGGTGAATTATGCCCATTGTGTTCCACACTCAGCCAGTTCTGAGTAGAAGTAGATACTTAGTCTAGATTTCCTGAGGCTGAGAGTGGTTTAGGAGGGAGACTAATCAGTCACAATCACCAGCATCTCACTAGAATTTGTCCACTTCTCATCATAATATTCATTCTTCTCTTTAGTTGTTAACCAATCAGAATTGATTGCTATCCTCAGGAACACCCATGCTTCCAAGGCATATAAGCACTGAGTGGGTTCCATGAGGGTCTTTGATATCACTGACCCCTTTTATTAATTATCTACTAGTAATTATTAATGAAATGACTAATTACAAAGAAACTATGAATCTTGAATTTTTCATACATCATAGAATAAATACAACAGGGCAGGACTTGGCATCAAACTCCAAAAGCACATTTGGTATTACACTGCAAAATGCCAGATGAGGGAGATGTTTAAGGAAAAATATAGCAGCTCTAAAAAAGTTTCTGCATTAGTTCCCTTGAAAAAATAATTATTTCTCAGAGGTGGTAGAGAAGAGAGTAGAGGGTGAAGGAAGGAAAGTGTGGAAGAGGGAAGAAATTTCAGGGTGAAAAAAAAGCAAGAATAAAACTGCGGTAAAAAAAAATAAAGAAGAACTGAAAGAAAAAAAAAGTCAGTGTGCTTTTTAGAATCTTATTTTGATTTAAGCCTGAGCAAAAGGCCCAGCTTTTTTGGCTTGTGAAGATCTGGGTCATATTACTCTATAAATACTGAAGTGGTTATTTACTGAAATTCATAGCATGAAATGTATAAAAGCATGGCCCCTGCTGTCACTAGGCATATGTTTATTTTAAAAGGGGGCTCTCAGGGGCATACTACAAACATAACAAAAATTGACAGAGGAATGTTAAGGGCACGCAAATGTCCACAAGGGCTCAGCTAAATGTAGAAGCCAGATGACTAATGTAGGAATTACAGTACTAACACCAGTGAGGGATATAAGCCAGTCAGGAACTGGGTATCCCTCCCCCTGGGGCAATTAACCCCTGGTTTTCTGATGATGAAGAGAAACCTCCAAGCATCGCACCCATGCTTCTATAGTTCTGTAGGCAGTGTGGTACAGTGTAGAGACCAATAGTCTTGGAGTTAGAAGCCTGGGCTTCAATCCTATCTAGACAAATTGCCCAACAACACTAAGTTTCAGTTTCCTTATCTGTACAATGGGCTGTGGTAACATCTGCCCAATCTCAGGAAAGCTTCTATGAGGAAAATACTATGCAAAACTTAAAATAGTCTATAAATATAAACCATGAATCTGGAATCCATTCATGATACAGTTATTTTTATTCTGCATGAAGAGAAAAATCCATTGAAAGAACTACAAGCTATCTGGGAAGAAGTACAATGGCAATGGATTTGTCCTATTCTCAAGAACCTGTTGCATGCAAATCCATCTACTAGATGAGGGCCAAATGCAAAGATGAGCTTGCATACTAGGAGATTAGAAACCAACTTCTCCTTCCTTTCCTATCCTTCCCCCTCAAAAACCTTTTTATAGCATGAAGAATTAGATAAGTGCTAGAAGAGAGTAATCAAGGATCCCAAAGTAGTATGGAGGAATAGAAGGGAAGGTTGCATTCAAATGGGGTCAAGGGATAAGGGGACTTCAAGGAGTAGGTGCCATTTTAGCTGAAAAAGAAAATGTTTCAACAGGAAAAGGTGATAGGTAGCATGGTCAGTGGAGGGAATACTGATGCTGGAGTCAGGGGATCAAGGTTCAAAAACTACCTCCGATGCTTACTACCTTTATAAAATGAGAGGGTTGGAGCAAATAGCCTCTGAGACTTTTTTTTACTGAAGATCTCATGGAGAGGAAGGGCACTCCAAGTGTAAGCAAAAGTATGAAGAAAGGTCAGAAAACACGGGATCAGGAGTATGATTAATGGAGCTTGGCCAGAGCATAGAGTCCATGAAGAAAACTAAATGGCATTAGATGAAGCAGTCTAATTATCACTATCATCATCAAGTGGTATTGATTGAAAGATGGTGAGAAGTATTAAAAAAGAACATTGGATCCAGAGCCAGGTGACCTAGAATTATAGAATGTGTCTTACACTAAATTCTGTGACCCTGGGCACACTTACCTCTCTGGGATTCAGTTCTGCATAGTGATATAAAAATAATGATAATAATATTTAAAATATTTATATACCACTTTAGGTTTAGAAAGCAATTTAAATTTCATTATCTTTTCAGCTCCTCACCATATTTTAAAATCAGTGCTATTATCGTCATTTTATGTTAAGTACCCTGCCCAGGCGTTATTGTCTTCATTTTACAAATTCAGAAGTTAAGACTGAGAGGTTAGATGATTTACCTACTATGACAGAGCTGGAATGGAATACAGCCGGCATTCCAAGGTCACTGGACTTTTACCCATATCTCTGTGCCTTTCTTTTTTTCAACAAGTACAACTATGGAAAATTAGGCCTGTTTCATCCAATGCTTGCCTCCAGGAGGCTTAGAATATACTTAAGAAGACAAACATATAAGCTAAGAGATAACTAACAATACAAGATAGTATATGATACATTCCAAATAGATAAGGAAAGAAAATAAATTGTGTAGGACTTCAAAGAAAGGTGGCATTCTTGAGGCTGAAGGCAAGAAAATATTTTTAATATGTTTTCATTTATTTCATTTCATTTCATTAAATATTTCTCAGATACATGTAAAAATAATATTGATTTTTTAAATTTTGAGTTATAAATTCTTTCCTCTCCTGCTCTTTCCTTAAGAAGGCAAGCAATTTGATATTAATTATACATGTGAAGTCATGAAAAACATATTTCCATATTAGCCATATTGCAAAAGAAAAAACAAAAAAGAAAAAGAAAGTAAAAAATTATGCATTCAGTTTATCAATTATCAGTTTATTAATTCTCTCTCTGGAGGTGGACAGCATTTTTCATTATGAGATCTTTAAAAATATCTTGGCTCATTGTCTTGATCACATTCCCCATATGTCTGAGAAATGAGGACTTTATTAGAGAGCTTGTAAAATTTTCCCATTTCCTGTATTCCTTCTAATTTAGGTTAAATTAGTTTTGATTGTGCAAAAGCTTTTAATTTCATTTCATCAAAATTATACATTTTACTTCCCATGATCCTCTCTATCTCTTGTTTGATTCTTGTCTACAGATATTATAAGCACATTTTTACATGCTCCCCTAATTTACATATCATCTTTTATGGCTAAAATATTTATCCATTTTATACTTATTTTGGTACATGCTATAAGAAATTGGTCTATTCCTAGTTTCTTCCAATCTGTTTTCTAGTTTTCCAAGCAATTTTTGTCAAATGATGAGTTTTTATTCTAAAATCTTGAATCTTTTGGTTTATACTGCTGTTTCTTGTAATACCTAATTTATTCCACTGATCCACAATTCTGTTTTTTTAACCAGTATGAGACTATTTTGATAATTATTGTCTTGTAATATAGTTTGAAATAGGTACTGTTAGACTGCTAAAGGCAAGGCACTCTTGGATAGAGATGATATTAATTGAGTAAGACCTTGAAGAAAGGATGCAATTCAGATATATACACAGTGAAAACAGTCTGAAACTAGTGATGTTTATCTTAGAAAAGAGTAGCCTTAAGGGGTAATCGAACTTTGCTGTTGAATGTTTAAAAAGCTGTCATGTAGAATATACATCTTAGCACTCACCTGGTAGAGTAAAAAATCCTTTAAGAGCTTATTTTTTTTTTGTCTTTGTGTCCCCAGCACCTGGTAAAGTGTCTGAAACATGGTAGGATTTTACTAAACACTTGATTGATTAACCTACAAATGGCCCTGTGCCCTTGAAAGGAAAAACAATCATTTAGGGCCATTCACACACCCACCACACACACACACACACACACACACACACACACACACACACAAATTAAGCAATTTGCTTCTGAGTTGAGTTCAGTAGAGCAAATTACTAACAAGACCAAAAATTCTAGGCCCTTCCTTATGCATCTCTTTAAGTCATCTGGGGTTTATTAATTTGTTCTTATTGAGTAGGTCTTTATAATTTTTTGTCATGATTGACCTTGAAGAGAGTGTGCATATCATATTGTCTGAGCCAGTCCTAAAGCAACCTTTTCAGAGTTACCTTCTTTATGACCCTTAAATCAAATGGCACATTCAGCAGATTGATCTTGATATTTCTCTCAAGTCAAAGTTAACTTGGCATTTACATTTAGAGGATGTATTTTTCAAACCCTGTAGGTATTTCCATTTGGTATTGAATGATTCTTTGAATTTATTAAAGACCCCTCTGGCCATTCCTAGAGAGATGCACAAATTAATAAATGAGCATTATGCTTCATAGATTGTATCAGATATATAGAACCTTCCAGAGAAATAAATAAAGGATCACAGAAGATGGTCAGCACAGATAGGTTTGACTTACAGAGAAATAGAGGAAGAATTGAAGCTAAGGAATATACCCAGAATACCCTCCTTTCTTCTATCTCTCCTTTTTCAGAGAGATTTTGACTCTTTTAAAATGATACAGAAATTGAAGAAAAACCTCTCCATAAATTTTAATTAACTCTGCCACCAATCAGAAAGAAAGGGGAATCAGAAAACCAAATGAGTTGACTTTTAATTGTAACATCTATGTCTAAGGTAAAGTGCATCTTTAAAATGACTTGGCATTATACATGTGTATATATAAAGCTTTCCAAAGGACATAGTCAATGATGTGGACTTCCCTGAATTGTCAGAATGTTTGAACAGTGACTATTGCAAGCCCTGAAGAAATTATTTTTCTTCTTCCCTAGGTGTGGCATCCATTATAACAGGCTAACTGACTGCAAGATTAAGAACATATCTGCAGCATGCGGTATAGTAGCACATACAAGAATATTCAGTTTGATTAAACTTAGTACGTAAATTGGATGTGAAGAAAATACAATTTTTAGAAGCACCAGAAGGATCTTCCTATTTTAGAAGAGCAAGTAGAAGATAGAATTGACCAGAGCCCCACAGGCAAGGAGACGGAGAATCACTCCTTTTTTAAATCAAATCAGCTGGTTCTTCCCAAACCTGGATTTATCTATGAAAGATTTAGAATGAAGTATTCTGCTCTCAACACTTTCTAGAAGTCAAATGTAATGAGAGGAAATTATGAAGCTAATGCTTGAAGTTTAAAAATGTTTATTAAGCAATATATGGCTGGCTCAGTGTAAAGCACAAGGGGGGAGGGAGAGAGAGAGAGAGAGAGAAAGAGAGAGAGAGAGAGAGAGATGAGTAGCTAGATAGATAGGTAGATAAGCAGAAGGATGACAAATAGTCCGGTTCTTCAAATTTACATTATAATAGGGGAGAGGATAGATAACACATAAAAAGGGATGGAGGGAGGGAAGGTTTCTACATCTAGACCTAGGTGAAGTTGAAAGTTAAAAAAAAAACAAAACAAAAACAACAACAACAAAAAAAAAAAAAAACAGCAAGAAAGAAAATGACAGATGACCAACTGGAACCTTCCCCAGAACTTTGGCAGGAACTCAACAATGGGTGAAGGAAGAAGGATGAGAAGACTCCAGATATTGACTGAAGTTTAAGAATCAAAAGATAGTTGAGCCATAGTGGCAAAATCAGAAATCAGAAGTACAGTGAAATTTGTCCTTTGAATCCTTCCTTTTCTATAATTATCTCCTTCTACTTGTCCCTTGCCTCTTAGATTCTCTAAGCCCCAAATTCTCCATCATGGTTTAACATAACATAACATATCTCCCTTCTTACAAAATTACTTCTTTTTGGTCCTTCACCCAGTCCAAAATGCTACTTCTTTGTGACTGATCTCATCTATTGTGGTTCTTTCTTCATTTTCAGACCAATGACATCACAAAGAGGATGTCTTAATTTGCACAAAAATTGTATTTAAATGAGGAAGTCCTCACTTGACATCCTCAGCTTCATTCTGTCTCTAGAATCATCAAAGCCAAGTAACAATATAAAAGTCAAGACAAGTGGTAATGGTTTAGGGTGTTGTGGGTGACCTTAGCCTTCTGAATTAAAGTCTTTCCCAGCTCACTGAAGCAAGGTCTATTCAATGACTAAGGGCTAGGGAAGAATTGATATAAAAGATGACCTAATTTACCATCACAAAAAAATATCTGGAAGGGAATGACCCTCAAAGTTTCTGTTCACAATTGCTATTTACATTTATTCTAAGCCACCAATTTATTAAAGGAAAGTAATCTGAACTAATTCACACTTAGGTATGGATGCCTCATGGCTGGCCTTACTATGCTAATTCTTTTTAGCATGTTTGTATTTTTAAAAGAGTGTGTGTGTATGTGAGAGAGAGAAAAAAAACAGAGACAGAGACACACAGAGAGAAGAGAAGAGATAGAGACAGAGAGAGAAGAGAAGAGAGAGACAGAGACACAGAGAGACAGAGTGGGACAGAGAGAGACAGAGAGATTCACAGAGACAGAGATAGAGACAGAGACGAGAGACAGAGTGGGGGGAGAAAGAGGGGAAAGGGGAGGGAGACAGAGAAATTTAATCCAAACTAATTCCTAGTGGTAGATATTTAGAGGCAGGGTAGGGGAAACCTTTCTGGTGTATTTCCTCTTTCTAACTCTGCTAGTTACCAATTTCGGGATCCTAGTCAAATTAGTTAACATCTCTGTGACCCAACTTCTTCATTTGTAAAATGAAAAAGTAGGATTAGATGATCTCTAAGTGCCTTTGCTGCTATACTTCTTAAAAACCTCTACAAATTATTCCCCAACAGAGACCTTTCTATACTGCTCTGTAACATAATGGAATGAAGAAGCTTGGTATGAGTCAGTTTAGAACTGTAGAACTTGGCTTAAAATCCCTTCTGCTACTTCCTGGCATGGGATCAATCACTTCTCTCTCTAACCCCAACTTCTTTATCTTTAAAAGGAACATGCTAAACTAGATTACCTTTATAACCTGGATCAGCATTAAATCTAATCAGATTTTCCATTCTTCCTAATACCATGAATTATGGTTGAAAAGAAAAACTCAAATCATCTATGAGCATGAATTTTTGCTTGGCCACTTACTACTTGTGTGACATTGGGCACATTACTAAACATCTTTGGGCCTCAGTTTTTTTCTTGTAAAAATGAGAGGATTGGACTAAATACAAGATGCCTTTTCACTCAAGATCAATGATTCCATGTCTCTGTGGTTATGTTGATGGGACTAGTAGACTGTCCCTTAGCATCCTACTGCCATTGAGCCTGGAAAAGTTAAGAATCCCAGGCCCTCTTTCCACCATAATCAAAATTTTGACAGGTTAAACAAACATTTTGTATCCACTTTACACATTGTCTCAATGAAGATTAAAGGGAAAAAAGGTAGCTCTGATGACTACAGGAAAATTGCTGGATGAAGTGAAGACTTCCTTGGTCAGTCACATGGAGTTGTTCCCCATTACACTCGTTAATAACAGATTCTGATGGATGGCCTCTGAAATGCTCATATCAAAAAATTTGTAAGAGAGATCACAAAATATTGCTTACACTATTATTAAAATGGCTACAAAGGACTTATATTCTTAAAAATGATATTTCTTCCTGTCTTCAAACTGGAATTTTCCACCCATAGTCCTGACTGTCACTGAAGAATTACCTCATTTGTGGTAGGCAGTGTAAAATTTCAGATGAAAGTGCTCTCAGGGGTGACATTTCCCCACCATGTTTCTGTGGCTATGGCAAATTGTTCATCTATTCTCCCCCACTACCTATGACAGAGGAGAATGACAGAAATGAGTGGTCCCATGTTTTGTGAGGATTTCTTCTTTTAAAAAGTGGGACTAGAACACTGACCTGCCTGATGGAGGTTAGTTGTACTTAACTCCCCAAATAAACAGTTGTAATAAAATTCCAGAATCCCAGAATTTTATAGTTAGAAGGCTTTTTGTGCCTATTTAAATCTATTGCAGTTGTTCAGTCATATCTGACTTATTGTGATTACATTTGGGATTTTTTTTTGGCAAGAGATACTGGACTGCTTTGCTATTTCCTTCTCCAGCTCATTTTACAGATGAGAAAACTGAGGCAAACGGGATTAAGTGACTTGCAAAGGGTCACACAGCTACTAAGTGTCTGAGACCATTTTTGAACTCAGAAAGCTAAGTCTTCCTGACTCCAAGTCTGGCACTTTGTGCACTATGGGCACCACCTAGCTGCCCCACTCTAACTTAAATCTAAAAGGTATAAGTAAACTACTGTAACCAAATAACTACCAAGTTCTCCCATTTCATCCAGGGCCATCTCTCGCTAAACTGTATCTTGCTACTGGACCCAGATGGCTCTGGAGGGGAAAGTGAGGCAGCTGATCTTGCACAGCCTTTTCTCACTCAAATCCAATTTACCTGCATGTTAAGGCACCATCTCCCTGATGTCGTGGTCCTCTTTGAGAATGAAGAATAAACAACAACCTCTGTAACAAGACTGTAATTCAGCCTCTACTTAATGACCTCCAGTGAGGAGAACCCACCCTTTCCCAAACCATTTGCAAGCTCCATTTGGAAAATTTTCCTAACAGCAAGCTTAAATTTATCTCTCTTCAACTTCCACCCTTTGCTCCAGGTTCCGTTCTCTGTATTCCCGAATCATGGAACCAAGAACTAAGCAGCTCCAGTGATGGTTTGACCCAGGGCAGAATATAGTAGACCTATCGTTTTCCTGGAGGATTTAGATATGGGAAGGGCCTTAGAAACAATCCAGTCTAATCTTTTCATTTAGAGAGTAGTTATGTGGCACAGTGAATATAATACTGGATCTGGAGTCAGGAAGACTCATTTTCCTGAGTTTACAATCTGACCTCACAGTTACTGGCTATGTGACCCTGGGCAAGTCACCTAATCCTGTGTGCCTCAGTTTCCTCATTTGTAAAATGAGCTGGAGAAGAAAATGGCAAACCACTCCAGGATCTTTGCCAAGAAAACCCCCATTGGGGTCACAAAGAGTAGAACATGCCTGAAAAACAATAATATGAATTGTGTAGATGTGGAAAGTAAATATTTCAGAGAGTAATGAGTTCCTCTGTATCTTCAAGCATAACTTCGATGACTGCATTTTGGGTATGTTGTAGAAATATTTCTTGTTTGAGAAGTGGTTAGATGGATTGGACTCCATAATCCTTAGATCTGTGAGTCAGATATTCTGAAATTCTGGAATTTGGCTAGTCCCAGGTCATGTTTTTCTCACTTAATTTTTGTTTACCACAGTTCTAGGCTTGCTTCTCCAGTATTATAACTTTCTACCTGTTATATTACTGATTTCTGCCTGACTCTCTAGTGAATCATTATACTCCCTGATCCTAGTTTAAAGTCTCAGGCAACAAAGATAAAGTGAACTTATTTCTCCCTCATCCCATTCAGCCTGGTTAGCAACTTCTCAAAGAACATGTGCCTTGAGTATCCCTTTGTTGACCTTACCAATGATGAGCATCTGAAGGATCACTAATGATCTATAAGCTTTGTTACATGAAAAGAAAGACAGCATTCCATTTAGAGTTCAGATTGAGCAGAGAGGCTGGAATGAGTGATGAGGATTTGGGAAACATCATCCTGACTGAAGTGTATGACTTGGGTTAAAAATCTGGACAGTTATCTTCATCTTCAAATGGAGGCCAAAGAAACAATATTTTTTTAAACTCCTAGTGCTCCTTATCCACTTAGACCTAATTCACCAATAATATATAAAGTTGAATCTCCAGTGGAGAGAAAAACAGAAAGAAAGGCTTGGGCTACTGGTATTGGACTAAGGAGTGTGACTTAAAGGCTGCCTAATTTCAGAAATGCTAAAACTCTGGAATAAAAAACAAAGGGAGTTATATTTTCCTTGGATAGATTAAAGAATAGAGCCCAGTTTAAGGATCATATTTGTGACACACAAAAGATAAAAGAAAGGATTCAATGACCTTTGGATTCATATCCTCCAGATTTCTAAGTCTATAAACTTTTATAGCTCCTTTAGGCTATTTACTATTTGCAATCCAGTAAGGAAATTTAGGGCTTTATTGGTCCCTCTTGTAGTTTGGTCCCAAGAGGTTACAAACAGTTGTTTTTCAGTAGACTCAACCAACATAAGGCCATTCATCCTCAAATCTGGCAAATGGGAAAACTAATTTGGAGAGGTAATTTTCCAGAATCTCACAGGGAAGCAGGGAGGGAGGGGTCAAAAATAACACCAGAGGTTCCCAAATGGCATCTCTGGACTTGGAAGTCATGTTTTATTAAAACTATGAGTGTACTGAAATTAATAGCAGAGTGGTTAGAAAAGAGATCAAGGGAGCAGGAAAGGGCTTGAAAATTACAGAAAGGATGAACAGTGCTCAAGTCCATGCCAGCAACTGATTGGAGGAGAGCCTGGTAATTAAACTACACTACTAAAAATGATGCCCTCTTCATCTCAGAAGATGGCAAAGTAGATCAGAAAATTCCAAACTCCACAGATTTCCTCCATAGAGAACCCAAAATTGTGCATTAGGACAAATGAAGAGCAATAAAAATAAACAAGAGTTGGGGCAGAACAGCAGTCCTCCTTGGACAATGGGAAAAGATTCACAAAGATACCAGGACTGAGGTATAGCTCTTGTGAAGTGTTAACCTTTACAGGATAGCTCCATTGTAAACTATCTTACTGTAAGAAGCTAATCCTGGGGCTAGGTGGATTGGAAGGTAGCCTCAGCTCCAGACACAGTAATTTTTACCTCACAGATTGCTGGGGAGCCAAGAGTCTTGAGTCTGGAAATATTGGAAGTCCCTGTTGACAAAGACCTAGCTGTACTACCTGGACATGATCCTGGAAGAGAAGGAACCATTACACACCAGTGAGTGTGGAAGCAGTGGAGCAGGGACACTACTGGCTACAGGAAGGCAGGCAGAATTTTTGTTTTCAGGTTCCAGGCCAGAAGAAAGAACTGAAGAAGGAACTGAAGACAGATGCATCATCTCCCATACTCCAGGACTAGAGGTGATTACACTAGCAAGCACCTATATTTTTTTTAAATGAGCAGGCAAAGGAGAAAGAAAACAACCATAGAGAATTATTATGAGAATACAAAAGACCAAAGGTCATCTTCAGATGAAAATACTGAAGCAAAAAAATAAAGCCCCTCATATCCCAAAGAATAATGTCAAATGACATGTGTCCAAAAATATCATACCAAGGAAAGTTATACATAATCCTGAATGAAAAAAAATGGATTATCAGTGAATTAGCAGATTTTTAGGATTTTGTTGCAAAATGATTTGAATTTTATAGAAATTATGATGTATAAGATTCAAGAGAAATAAAAATTAGACATCAAAGGTTAATTACAAGAGACTCAATAAGGACAAACATTTTATGTTTTATGCATGAAAATATAAACCATATATTTAAGATTTTCAGAAATAATTGAGTAGTTCAAAAGAAAGATTGAGATAGAACTGAGGATGATATAATTCTTTTTTTGGTCAGAAATTTTTTTTAATTAAATTTTGGCAAACGGACCTGTGAACACCTTTTTTTTTCTTTTTATTTGCAAAACATATGTATGGGTAATTCTTCAACGTTAACCCTTACAAAGCTTTCTGTTATAAATTTCCCCCCCTACTCCCCACCCTTCCCCTAGATAGCAGGATATCCACTACATGTTAATTATGTTAAAATACTTAAGAAATCAAATATATGTATACTTACTTCCACACATCATTTTTGTGCAGGAAAAATCGTATCTACAAGAAAGAATAATCAGATAAAGGAAATACAATACAAGCAAACATCAATAGAGAGCATGAAAATGATATGTTGTGGTCCACATTTCACATCCCTCTCTCTGGGTGTATATGGTTTTCTTCAGTGAACAATTGGAACTTGTTTGAGACAATTCTTTGTTGCAGAGAGCCATATCCATCAGAATTGATCATCATGTAATACTGTTGTTGCTGTGTATGATGATCTCCTGGTTCTGCTCGTTTCACTCAGCATCAGTTCATGCAAGTCTCTCCAGGCCTCTCTGAAATCATCCTGCTGGTCGTTTCTTACAGAGCAATAATATTCCATAACATTCATATACCATAATTTATTCAGCCATTCTTCAATTGATGAGCATCCCTTCAGTTTCCAGTTTCTAGCCACCACAAAAAGGGCCGCCACAAACATTCTTGCACATGTGGGGCCCTTTCCCTCCTCTAAGATCTCTTTGGGATATAGGCCCAGTAGAAACACTGCTGGGTCAAAGGGTATGCACAGTTTGATAACTTCTTGAGCATAGCTCCAAATTGCTCTCTAGAATGGTTGGATCCCTTCACAGTTCCACCAACAATTCATCAGTGTCCCAGCCTTCTCACATCCCCTCCAACACCTGTAATTATCCTTTCCTGTCATTTTAGCTAATCTGACAGGTGTGTAATGGTATCTCAGAGTAGTCTTAATTTGCATTTCTCTGATCAATAGTGATTTGGAGCAACTTTTCATATGACTATAAATAGTTTTAATTTCATCATCTGCAAATTGTCTGTTCATATCCTTTGACCATTTATCAATTGAAGAATGGCTTGAATTCTTATAAATATGAGACAATTCTCTATATATCTTAGAGATGAGACCTTTATCAGAACTCTTTAATGTAAAGATGATTTCCTAATTTGATGCTTCCCTCCTAATCTTGTCTGCACTAGTTTTGTTTGTACAGAAACTTTTTAACTTAATATAATCAAAATTATCTATCTGGTGTTCAATTAAGAGTTCCAGATCTTCTTTGGACATAAATTTATTCCATCTCCACAGGTCTGAGAGGTAAACTAGAGGATGATATAATTCTAAAAAGTAAAATATATAGGAAATGCAGAGGAATTAGATGGAGGAGGGATGGTAATTCTGGAACCCTACTCTCATCAGGAATGGGTTAAAGAGGGAATGACACATGCATGAATATATACATATATACATACATACACACACATATTCCATATATATGGAAGTGTATAAAAAGTCTAAATTTAAAAAAGGAATAAAAGTTTAAGAAGGTAGGGAAGGGAGAAGATTATAGATTATTGGGAATGTGATAAATAAAGAGGGAGAAAAAGGGTAGGGGGAAAGGATAAGGGGTGGTAAATTAAGTAATAGGAAACAGATAGAAGTAAAGCAGAAGAGTCAGCAGGAAGAAGAAATAAAAGGTAACACACATAATAATAATGATCAGGAGTAGAATTTATTAGAAAAAAAATAGGAATAGTAATCATTTATCTCAGAGTTAAAGCTAAAATAGATTTAATCAAAAGAGAAAAGACATATACTATATGTCATTCATATTAATCAATATTGTTTTAGACTACTTAAAATAAGTAATGTAAGGTTGGAATACTGCTGTATTGTAGAGAAGGATGAGTTGGTGGATTTAGAAAAATATTGAAAAGCTTAGACTAATGAAGGATGATGTTATTTACCTTCAGAGAGATAGAGGACACACAAGTATAGTATGAGTTTACATAGATATTTATGAATACATATGTGTATATGATTATGGATATGTATTTATATTTATATATATGAAGTATATATGTATGTATGTATATATGTGTGTATGTGTGTCCCTATATAAAAATAAATCTATGCTTAATTGTAGCTGTCTAGGGGTGGGGAGGAATGAAGTAAAAAGTTAACAGCAGAGAACAAAAGAAAATCTATAAGGAAGCCAAAAAAAAAAAAAAAAAACCCAAAACAAAACAAAACAAACAAACAAAAAAAACCATGAACAGTTCTAAATAGAAGGTATAATATTTATTACACAGGCTTTCTTGAAATGGAAATTTATTGGTTCATATTTTGAATCCTCTTATGTTCTACTGTGTACTTGGCAATGATTTCTTTTTTCTGTTTTTGTCTTTTTCTATATTTCTTTTTTCCTTTTTATTTTGTATTTAAATTTAAAATAAATGCATATTTAAGAAGAAGAGGAAAAGGAAGTGGTAATCATTAAGAGGCAGCATGAGTTGACTGAAAATTAATCATGGGAGATTAATCTTGTTTTCTCATTTCACAGATTTCCTAAACTGATGTATTATGTCACTTATTACCTGTATGATATTAGCAAGTCATTTAAACTCTCTTGAGCTTCATCAGTCTCCTCTTCTATAAAATGAGGCAATTGGTCTAAATGTCATCAGATGCTGATTAGGGAGTTGCCATCAATATAATATATCCAGATTTCAGAAGAATATTTGACAAATCTCTTAACATTCTCCTTATGGACAAGATGAAGAAATGTAAACTGAATAATTGTAGTTAGGTCAATGCTGACTCTAAGACTAGACCCAATGAGTTATAATTAATAGACTGATGTCAATATGGAAGGGTATCTTACAATCACAAATTAGATGGATCTCTGAAGGGACTAAGGAATAAATAGGAGAAGATTAGGAGAGACGAGGGACATGATCCTTGTATGCAAATATTTAAAGGGCTATCATGTAGAAGATGGATAGGCCTTGTTTTATTTGGAGGAAGACAAATGTATGAAAGTGACAAGGACCACCAATTTCAACTGAATCTAAGAAAAACAAATAAAACCCAACAGCTTCTTAACAAGGCTGTTCATAAGTGGAATGTGTTGTTCATCATGGAAGAAAATAGACTGCTTATTTGGTTTGTTACTCAAATATCTTTATCAGTTGTACAGATGTACTACATGATAGTGCTTAAAAGGAAAACTAGTTACTTCCTCTTGGTGGTCTCTACACTTATGTGATTCTCATACATGACTTTCTTTCCATTCCTAAATTTTGGCTTTCTCTTTGAGTCTATGAGTTCCTTTCCCTTTCATGTTCCCATCATCCTTTGTTTATCTTGAATGTACCTAGTTGTTTACAATTTGTCTTTCTAATATATGCTTTTTGGAGGAAGCATTTTCCCTTTCTCTGTATTCCTGTTGCTTAGCAAAGTGCCTAGCACATAATAAGCATGTAATAGATACTTGCTGATTAATTGACCTAAAATTTCTTAGGCAGAACAGAAGGACTAAAAGTAGTGTCTGAAGATTAAATGACTTCAGAAAGAAGGGATTGGAGGAATTCTGTTCCTGTCATTCTCTCCATTCCTTCTTTCTCTCCCTTTTTTTCTTTCCCTACCCACCTTCTTTCTTTCCCTTCTTTTCCCAACATGAATGAATTTAAGTTCAGGATGTTCCTGGGTTCATTTGATCTGAATTCATATGATATTATTTCTGCCCTTAAGGAATTATGAAATTTAAATCAACAATATATCTCTATGCATAGTTACAAGCCCTCATGTTATTTATTTATTTTTGCCACCAATAATTGCTCCCTGTAGGTGACTCATAATATAGAAAGTTTCCTTCTCAGGCATACTTAACCTTATAGGTAATATACATAAGACAGTAATACCATAGAGAGATTCATTAGTTAGAAGAAAAGTTTCTTTAAAAGCAAATGGGAAAAAACACCAAGAAGTAAACATAATTCCTGAAGAATGACAATCGGACATATAGCTCAAGGCTCTCCAGAAAGAGCATCACTTTGGTCCATCAAACGAGAGAATATTTGTAAAGTATTTTGCTAACTTTAAAAAGCCATATAAATGATAGCTGCTGTTGTTGCTGTCTTTGGCAAGGATAACAATCACTCAGCAGTTGATCCACAGTCCAGTTCAGTCTTTTGTCTCATTATTCTCTCTTCTGTTAGATTGTCATGTTGGAAGGTGTTAATACTGACAATTGTGCTAAAGAAGAAGATTTTTCCCTTCTTTTCTTTTGGCCATTTATCAATGGATGTGACTAGATATTTAATGAGTTCAATGTATAGATGCCAAGAAGTTGAAATTCAATACATATGTACATATTTATGTCTAATGGTAGCTATGTCTAGGGGAAAGAGAAGGGGAAAGGCTAGGGAAAGGTTACACCATAATTTTAATACATATTTAAAAGGAATAGCAAGTTGTACTCAGATATTTGCAGTTTGATGTCCCCTCATCTTTTTCCCATTTTACTATGTTGTGGAATACTTTTTTTTTATTTTCTAAGTTCAGAATAAAATAAATAAATATATCCATCAAATTCATAATATGCATATATCATCATTTTATGTCTATACATTCTTTGTTAGGAATAAGAATAACTATAATACCAAGTTCTTATGCTCAAGGATCTTACAATCTTCTTGGACAGGTATAATATAAATATATGAAAAGTTCAATAGAAACATACTGTGGTGCATGGTTTGGTGCAAAATGAGTATCTTAAACCAACCAATTTTAGAGGAGGAAAAGTGTGGCCTTAGATAGTTAAACTATGCTTTGTAAAAGATTATGGATGAACTGGTCTCTGAAGGAGGAATGGGATTGAATAGATGTTGAGGAGGGGGCTGTTTAAGGATGGAGGGTGGAGCAGTTCAAGGATCCAAGGTCAGATGAACAGAAATGGCAATAAACATGTGTCTAAAGGACAACAAATAGAACACCCCAATTTGTTGGGAAATCATGGGAAAAAAGGAAAGTTTTCTTTGTCCTCAGGGTAAAGGTCAAACTCAATGACACAGATGATATTTTTTAGGAAAAACTCTGATGTCTACAGAAAATTTGCCTATCTACAATTGATACATTTCAGCTCTTATCAGTTTCCCTTTGGGTTCTATGTTAGACAATTCTTATTAGACCAAATTAATGTTAGAAAAAAAATCTGCACATTATTCAGTGATTGCCTGACACACTGAAATTAGCATTAGTAGTCTGGATACAAGCCCTTGTTGTATTGTCAGAAAAAGTCCTTTGCTTCATTGATAGAAATTTTGTTTTCCCAGATGAAGGAAAAAAAGAGTTGAAAGAAGAAATATTAAGGTTTCTGAGATAGATCTACATATCTTATTTAAGGAAGAGCTAGATGTCATCCTATGTTATTTGGTTCTTTTTCCTGTTTTGTCAGAATTAAATAAAGAATGCAGAGCACCACACACACACACACACACACACACACACACACACACACACACACAAACTTTGCATAATTTAGAGATGTTTAATCTATAAAAGACTTTAGAAAGTGCTTACTGCTTGTCCTTTGTTTTCAAAGAGGACTAAAGATATCACAAGGTGATGTCTTCATTTATTCATGGATTGGATTGAAGTGAGGCAGAGTTGCACAAAATCATCAGCCTCACTTTCTCTTCCTGACTCATCAAAGTCAAGTGGCAGAACAAAAGTCAAGATGACTGGCAGTGGCACCTACAATGCAGTGGATAACTTTGGCATCTTCAATATCTGACCAAGCTCCAAGTATTCCATAGCACCTGCTTGAACTGCCTTCATGGTTTTTAGAACAAATTGTTCTCACCTGCCCATTCCACTAGCTTGGAAAAGACATCCCCGTTCCCCCAAACCTGGTTTAAGTCATCTGCCAAGATTGTTTTTACCATATGACTGGTGCAATGCTAATTTTTGAAGGACTAAAGATTTTTGTGTTTTTATCCTAGAGACAATGAGTAGAGTTTATTAAGTAGGAGAATGGAAGCAATGAGAAATCGTTTTGGTAATTGAGTCGAGAATAGACTAGACAGAGTGAATACTTGAGGCAGAAAGACTGTTGCAAGTCTAGGTAAGAAATGAAAAAGGTTGGAACTAAGGTGGTGCCTGTGTGAGCAAAAAGATGATGTTGGGTAAGAAATATTTTGAATGCAGAAACAAGCAGCTCTGAAAATTGATCATATTTATGGGGTGAATTGGGAAGGGAGGTGATGGATAACATCATTACAAACCTGGGACACTGGAACGATGGTGAGGCCTTTGCTAGAATAGACTAGAGTTGAGAGAAAAAAAATAGTACCTTCTGTTTAGAGATTCTAAATTCAAGACATTTCTGGGAAATCCAGTTTGAAATGCCCAAGAAGCATTTTCGACAGCTATTCCCCAAATCTGGAACTCTTTTCTTCCTCATATCTGCATCCTAGCTTCCTGGCTTTCTTCAAGTGTCAGCTAAAGTACTACCTTCTGCAAGAAGCCTTTCTCAGTCCTTTTAAATTTTGGTGCCTCCCCTCTGAAATAATCTCCCATTTATCTTGTTTATATCTTGTTAGTACCTGATTATTTACAACTATGTAGTCTTCTCCATTGGACTTAGAAGTAGAGATTTCTTTGTCTTTCTCTGTCTCCCCAGTGTTTAGCATAGTGCTTAACATATAGTAGGAACTTAATAAGTACTTGTCTGACTGACTGCTAATACCAGACTAAAGATCTCAGAAGAGAAGTTGATGAGGTTAGAGAGAGACAGAGAAGGAGAGAAAAAGACAGTGACAGAGACAGAAGCAGAGAGAGAGATTATTTTAGAACAGGCAATCTGAAGGTTTGGGACTAAGGTCACATATAAAGGGATTAGACTTGACAGGAAGTAGAGCTAGTTCATTATCAAAGTGTGGAAGAAAAGAGAATATGATAGGGATGGTGTCTAGAAATTTTGAGATGAAGAAAAGGGGAAAAGAAAGAATTCATGATAAATGGCCCCAAATTTCTCTATAATTCAAAAGGCAAAGTCTTCAACTGAGAGAATAGGAGGGGAGATGAGATAGGGGAGGCTTAAGGAGAGCAGAGAAGGTTTATATTAACTTTTGTAGGAAGTGAGCTATAGGAAGGCATAAAAAATAACATTGCTGCAATGGGGGCACCTGAAGTTGGATAACATAAATTTGGAGTATACCCATTCAGCCTAGCCTTCATCTCCATTTATGTAAGTAGGAGTATTAGAGAATGGTGGTAGAAGTAATCTGGGACTGGAGTTTGGCAAGGAATGAGTAAAAATAGAATCAAGGAATGAAGAATTTGAGAATATAAAGCAATGATGAATTGAATCAATTAACTGTGGGATTAGGAGTAAAGATTGGGAGTAAAGAAAGTAAAATTATAGCATAGCAATGGTCAAAAAAACTGAGGGTGAAGGTGAAGACAAGGCATAGGGAGAGATGGGGTGTTAAGAGGTTATTGTCTGAGTTTGAGTTTTGGGTCAAGGAAACGGAATACCCATGAGTAATGGTGAGATCTAGGGTATGATTATACTTGTGTGTGACTCAAAAGAACTGGAGGATTAAGTCATGAGTTTTGAAGTGATTAAGGAACTGAGAGGTAAGGATGTTTAAAAAAGTTAAAGTTCCTTAGTAAAGGAATTTAATATTAGGGAGGGAATTTTAGAAGAGAGAATACAGTGAATCAAGTGCTAAACTCTTTGAGAAAGGAGAAAGTGATTTTGGACAATAGTTACTGTGGCTTATACAAGATGGAAAATTTTAGTAGCATGAAATTTAAATGAAGAGAAGTTGCATAGTGATGGAAACAAAAAGAGAGTCTTGAAGTATCAATGGGGATCAAGATTGTGTTGGGTATGGAGAAATGGGTTAAAGAAGATAATATCAGTGCTAGAAAGGATGGCTGTGGATACAATGTAGTTTGGGGGAAGACAGACATCACTGAGAGCATTTAGACAAGAGTCTAAGAAGTGATCCTAAATGAAGGGAAGTTTGTTCATTATGGAATGAGAATTCCAAAGAGCACAATAAAAGCGTGGACACAGTTGAAGAGGGACATGGCTAGAGTAAGGTTGAGGAAGATGGAGATGAAAGAATAGGTTATAGGGATAGGGGTGCTTTCCTCTTAGATGGATGTTGATTAAGCAATATAAAGATAAGAGTAATAGTATGAACTTGATAAGCATAGGGTTAATAATAGATATAAGGCTCTTCATATCCGCAAAAGACTATTGGCACTAGATATTTGGCAGTATCTGATCCTCCATACTGAATGTGACCAAAGAAGATAGTGTTGCAAGAGTAGAAGATTCTGGGTCTAGTGGAAGGATGCACTGAAGCCTAGCAAAGGATACAGTGGGCAGCCAGAGTGATGGGTATATTCATTGATTAGAAGCATCATTCACTGAGGATACAAAGAAGCATCACTCTACATCTTCTTTTAAGTTTCCAACTGGGTAAATAATATAATGTCCACAAAAAGATAATATAAGCTGAGTCATATAAGAGTAGGTAATTACATTGCTAATAGAAAGGCATTTTTACAGTGCTCTGAAGTTTGCAAAACACTTCATAGACATTGTTTCATTGGTCTATCACAACTCTGTGGGTAAGTATTACAAATAACAGTGTTCCCATTTATCAAATGAAACAGCTGGGGTGCAGAGAGATTAAGTGATTTGCTCATGGGTTAGGCAACTAATTAAATTTGGGAACAAGATTTGAACCTTTTTGACACAAAGTCCAGCATGTCCACTATGCCACTGTGTCTCTAATTTCAAGTGATTTGTAGGTAAAAGAATATAAAGAATCCTGTGGGATTAATTATGCAAAGAGTATTAGTCCTATTTAAAAGAAAACAGAAGTTAAAAGTGATTCATAGATTGTTAAGAATGGAAGGACCATAGATCATTTAGTCAGACTCTCATTTTACAGGTAAGGGAGAAACAAATTCTTAGAAGTTGCATGACTTGCCCAAAGTCACAAAATAAGTGAAACAGCTGGGATTCAAACTGAAATCTTTTGACTTCAGGGTTCTTCTCACCATGCCATGCTGTTCTCTCCAAGGAAAATTAAATCTCAAAATGAAATTAAAGTTAACCAACTTTAATTTTTATAGCACTGACATATGGTAATATAGTGTCTCAACTCTAAAAAATTTGGCTCTTGCTATGTTAAGGGTTGGATTTAACAATTTGCTCTTACACAAACTACTGAGTCACCAGGGGTGCATAACAGTGGTGAGGCTTCATGATTTTCAATTCAAACAAACGTTTATCATTTCTACCCAGAAACACCAAGCTGTTTCCCATCATCAGTTCTCTAAGCCTCCAGCTCTCCTCTACACTTACAAAGAAAAACAAAAACATTAGGGTCCCCCTCCCTTCCCACCCTGACAGAGTCCAAAGAAAATACATCAAATCAATGTGACATGGCAATGTGATTTTCCACTCCCAAATTTTAGAATCGTGTTATTACACACGGACTTATCAGAGAGAAACAAAACAATTTTTGTTTGCTTAACACATCCACAGAATACTATGTCCAGATCCTTGTAGTTTAATGTGATGGGATATGGTTTAATCACAATACAGCAATTACAAATATAATACAGAAACTAAGCGAAAACTTTCAGTCAAAGGAATAGAAATGGAGGGATGAGTAGGTATTGCCAAAGAAATAAAAGTTGAACTTAGGAGCATATTGCAGAGTAAAAGGAATTCATTGAAATATCATATGAAAACAACAATACATTATTTGTGACTATCATTACCAATGAGCAAAAATCATCTTTCTGGCCTTCTAACCTGCTTGAATAGCATGCATCAAGCTATTATTTCTAGATAGATATTTTGTCAACTTTGTTATTTACTATTTTGTGTGTTTACATGTTATGGTATAGGCTGTTTTGTATGGTAGTGAGAATACTGGATTTGGAACCCATGCTAAGACCTGTCTACAAGTTCAGCCCATACTAATTGTATGACTCTCAGAAAGTCACTTAATTTCTATATGCCTCAGCTTTAACAAACTGGTTGTAATCTATGTCGATGAAAGAGGCTGTTAGAATAACAAAATTACATATATATATATATATGTATATATATATATATGTATATAAATATATATATAGTTTATTTGTAAATATTTCAGTGACAAATTTTAATCTAGTAATTTTTTGTGAGTTAAGGTAAGTGAACCAGCATTTATTAAGCATTAACTATGTGCCAGGAACTGTGTTAAGCACTAAGGATAGGAAAAAAGAAAGAAAAAATACTAGCTTTTACTTTCAAGGAGCTCATAGTATAATGGAGGAGACAACATATAAACAGCTCTGTACACAAGATATGCACAGCATAAATTGAGAACAGTCTCAGAGAGAAGGTACTAAGATTTAGAAGGGTTGGAAGAAGCTGAGAGCTGAAGGAAGCCAGGGATCCCTCAGGAGACAGTAATGAGGAAATAGCAAGTAAGTTTTAAACATGGAAAACGTCAGTGAAAATGCTCAGAATTGAAAAATGAAGTACAGGTTTGAATACCATCAAGGAGACCAGTGTCATTGGATCACAGAGTATTTGAAGAAAATAAAAGCTAAGAAGAATGGAAATGTGGAGAAGGCCAGATTATGGAGGAATTTAAAATCCAAACAGAAGATTTTATATTTGATCCTGGAGCCAATGGAAGTTAATGAATGAAGGCACAGAATGACATGGTCAAATATGCTTTAGGAAGACCAATTGGAGAGCAAAGTGGAGGATGATTTGGAGAGGGGAAGGCTTGAATCAGGAAAACTAACTACCTTGCCACTCTGCTAGTCTAGGCATGAGGTAATGAAGGCCTACACCAGGACCCAATATACAGGGATCAATGAAAGTTAGAGGAATGGTCCTGGAGAGGTTTCTTCTTTACCAATCCAATCAGAGGAATCTGAAGCCCATTTAAGTGAAGGTCATATAAGTAATTATCAGCACATTCAAATTTAAATCCAGGTCCTCTAACTTCAATTCTAGAATTCTTTCAAATCAATTTGATTCAACAACACATATTAAGTGTCTGCTATGTACAAGCACTCCATATTGCAATGTGGTTATGCAGACCTACTGTCGAGGCTGAGCTAAATGTCATTGAATAGAGCACTGGGTCTGGAATCAAGAAGACTCATCTTCCTGTGTTCAAATCTGGCCTCAGACACTGATGGTGGAAAAGTAATTTAACCCTGTTTACCTCAAATAAGCTGAAAAAGGAAATGACAAACTATTCTGGTATCCTTGCCAAAAAATTCCCAAATAAGGTCCCAAAGAATCAGACATGATGAAAAATGACTGAACAACAACACCACAGTCTTTGGACTATGTATTTCCCAAGACTGGTTAGAACATTTTTCACTGAAATATACATCATATGATTTCAGAGAGGCGGAGAGACTTGCATGAACTGATGCTGAGTGAAATGAGAAGAACCAGGAGATCAATATACATGGCAACAACAATATTACAGGATGATCAGTTCTGATGGACATGGCTCTCTTTAACAATCAAATGTTTCAGACCAGTTCCAATGGTCTTGTGATCAAAAGAGCCATCTACACCCAGGGAGAGGACTGTGGGAATTGAGTGTGGTTCACAACATAGCATTCTCATTCTTTTTGTTGTTATTTGCTTGCATGTTATTTTCTTCATCATTTTCTTTTCTGGTTTGATTTGATTTTTTTTTTTTGCACAGCAAGATAATTATATAAATATGTTTATATATGTTAGATTTAACATATATTTCTACTATATTTAACATATATTGGACTACTTGCCATCTAGGGGAGAGAGGTGGGAGAAGGGGGGGGACTGGAACACAAGGTTTTGCAAGGGCTAATGTTGCAGAATTACCTATGCGTATGTTTTGAAAAATGAAAAGCTTTTAATAAATTTTTTTAAAAAAGAAATATATATCATCATCATATATCTTCATTTACTATAAAGATCAAGCACACATGAATATTTTGAATATTACTACTGTTACAAACATACTCCTGAATACTTTCAAAATTCACTCTTTATCACTACAAAAGACTGCACACATCCAACTACCTATTGAGGAGTCACAAATGTTCTCCCCAACTTGAATGTTCAGCAGTATTGATCCTTCTCACATACACTGATCAGTTTTTCTCTGTACCTATTTAAAACAGCAACAGCTCTGAATAGTATTTACCACCATGTCATGCTCTCTCCATTCTTAGAATGTTACTGAGGTTCCTTCCAATTTTAGACCTACAGTTCTATTTTCCCTAGTGTGCACATGATCAGCATCCCTGAAGCTACATCTAGCAATATATTGGCAAATGTTTAATGACTGGCCTCCAGAAGACAAAAAAAAGGGTAGGAATAATGCATTTTTAAAGTTTAATTATTAATATGATTATAACTAGGTAGTATTAATAATTTTTATAATTATTATTTTCTCCATCTCTTAAATATATTCATAAAACAAAATTAATAAGTTATTAATCATTTAAAGAATTAAATTAATTAAAACAAATTGTGATTTGTCATGTTTGCCACTTTCCAAGGTTCACTTAATAAATAAATAAAATTCACATTGAAAATTTAACAATGCTTTTTATGAACCAGTTTGAGCTAGTTACCATACATCCCTGATCCTTTACCACAGAGAGGGTAGCTAACTTTTATCTTATTTTTGCCAAAGGAAATACTCAGCACCATAGCTAAATTTCATCTCATGTTTGACTCTGCATTTAGCTTTTTCATTTATTTCCTTCCTCTTCTCAGAAGAAAAATCTTTTGCAGATTGGCAGGTGTGTAATTGTGGCCTTTATTACCAGGTCACACAGTTAAGCCAGAGGGTGATAAATTGAAACCAGAAAGTTGTCACTTTGTCTATTGTGAGCCATCCTATGCAAGTGGTTTTTGCAATGGCTAAGATTATGATATTCATAGAAATGTATTCTGAAAATGTTGATCAGCTTTTAAGGTAGCATTTTGCTCTCATTTTTTCAAAAGCAACTATTTCTCTAAAGAATGCATTTTCTCTTGTGACCCTTAGGAAGCAATTTGGGTTTTAGAGCATTTTGTCCTTAATGACATATAAATTAAAACTGTTGTGTTGGGTGTTGAGGTTTGTTGTGTGTGTGTTTTTTTTAATTTAATGGGCTTTAATTAGGAGAAGCTTTCTAATTAAATAGATGATTAAAAGCTTTTTTGCAGAAAAACCCTTTATTTGAACATAGTTTGCCATCATATGAGTCTTCTTCCACATGGTTTGTTGCTCTGAGGAACACAGCAAGACTCATTTATAGTTTAAATGCCCCATGATTATTAAGGACACATCAATTATGATATTCAGCAATAGTTATTTTGGCAGAACCCTGGAAATCTCTTCTGCTTTAGTGAATAAATGGCATTTTAAAAGCTAAATTTTTAAAGTTTATAAGAAATATTCCTTATAGAATTTCCTCCATAGGACAACCCTCACAAGTGGTACACTGGAAAGAGCAATGGATTAGGCATCAAAGGATTTGGGTTCAAATACCCCTTTTGCTCCTCCTTATTTATAAAATGTATAGATAGGACTAAATAATCTCTAAAATCCTTTGAAGTTCTGTGAACTTGTAATTTAGATGACATTGGCATATGGGTTATTCAGAGAAGATTAGTATATTTCATATGAGGGCTTGCTGAGTCCTTTTCAGAGATGTTCATTCATCCTTGGTGTTCACCTCTTATACAACCCTCACCTGTGGCTCCCAGAAACTATAGGATGCTCAGCAGCCACACCCTGGTAAAAGTGTCTCAGCAGATGGGCTAAACCAAGTTCAAACCCTTTGGTGAATCAGTGGGATATCTACCCCAAGTATGTGAAGACTTCCCCAGATGGAAAGAGTGAATGACAACAATCTATTCCAATGCCCATGTAGCAGATTCTATGGAAGACTTAGAGCTTGGTCAGACATCAAAGACACCAAGGTCATCCACTGCCTACTGGGCTATTGCTAGTCATCTTGACTTTCATTCTGCCATTAGACTTCAATGATTCTAGAAGAGAGAGAGTGAGGGAGAGAGAGGAAGAGAGTACAACTCTGCTTTACCTAAATCCAATTCATGTGCAACATCTCCCCATTATGGCACTGGACCACTTGAAAACAAAGGATGAACAACAACAGGTTACATAGGGTCTAGTACAGTGAAAAGAAGACTGCAAATCAAGAAATCTGGATTCTAGTAAAGGATATGCTGGAATGAACTCTAACAGCTTTCCGGAGTCCACTTTTCAATTTTCAGTATGCTCATTTACATTTCAGAAATCTACAATATAAATCAAGGTTTAATTCATTATTTTGTTGATTGTATAAGCTAAAGAAAATGTTAATAATGTAGATTGAGTTTGAAAACATATATATAAATCCCACCCCAGAGCCCTTTTCCCAGCACACCCTTGTATTCTCTACAAATGTTGCTTAAATTCAGGAGGAATGTAGTAGAAGGCTCATGGAATGAGATCATCACCAGAATGGAGGCCTGCTGGCTTTAAACCAGCAACAACAACAATAATTGTCACTTATATAGTGTTTTGGGGCTTGCAAAATGTTTTGCATACATAATCACATTTTAGTCTCACAACATTTCTGGTTCTTGTCCTTTCTCTTCCATTTATTAGCTGTATGACCTTAGGCATTCACTTAACTTCTTCAGATGCCAGTTTCCTCATCCATAAAATTAGAGTAATCTATAACATCTTTTCTACCTCTGACATTATATCATGTTAACATGTTTGCATTTGAGAAAGTAAAAAATAAAAAATCCATTCTTCATTTGTATATCAGAGGTAGTTGATATTTTATCTTCAAAGATTACATTCTCTTATGTCTTTAAAGAAATGTTTATTTTCTTTTTATTTTTACAACACATTCATTTCTGAATATGTTCCTTCTACTTTCCTCTATTCAGTGAACTATCACTTGTAATAAATATTTAAAAAGGAAAAAAGAAGCTGTTCATTAAAACTAACCAACATATCAAATATGTTTGACAGTCTATTAATATTTCACATTCTACCATGAAAGAAGGGAAATTCTTTTTTCTCCATTTTTCATTGCAACCAAACTTGTAATAATTATAAAGTGTTCAGCTTCTTTTTATTATGATTTTCTATGTTTATATTATTGTAGTCTATGTACATTGTTTTTTCACTTTGTTTATATAATTTCATATTATTTTTCAGGAGGGTTGGACCAATTCCCAGTTCTGCCAATAGTGTACTAGTGTACTTGCATGTCTACATGCCAACTGGTATCAACTATTTCATCTTTATTTAAATGCTGCCAATTTGTTGAAAATGAGGTTCTCAAAGTTGTTTGAATTTACGTTTCTTTTTTTTTTAGATTACTTTGGAGAAAGCTTCTATGTGGTTGTTATTTATTGCTGTTTAGTCGATTAGTTGTGTCTTATTCTTCAGGACCCCATTTAGGGTTCTATTGTTAAGGATATTGGAGTGCTTTGCCATTTTTTTCTCCAGCTTATTTTAGAGATGAAGAAATTGTGGCAAATAAGGTTAAGTGACTTGTTCAGAATCACATAATTAGTACATGTCTGAGGTCAGAGTTGAAGTCAGGAAGGTGAGTCATCATAACATCACTCTATGCCATATGTCCTATGTTTGTTGACTAGTAATTCTTTTGAGAACGATTGTTTCCTCTTTTTTTGACCATTTATCCAATGGAAAATTACTTTTGTTTTCTATATAATTCTACTAGTTTTTCACATAAATTGAATATTAAACCATTAGAGATATTTATGCAAAGATTTTTACTCCTAATCAACTATCTCCCAGTTTGCCCTACATTTTGATTTTGTTCATGCAAAAGCGTTGAAATTTAATATCAAAAAAACTAAAGCTTTATCTGTTGTATTTTATTTGTGTAAGGATTCTCCCTAAAACATAACTATAAAAGTTACTTATCTCCTTCTGCTCAATTTTTTTTATGGAATGTCCTCAAATAATAGGTTACATAGCCATTTTGAGCTTGTGGTATATGTTGTAAGATGTTGGTTTGATTAACAGAAAACTGAATAAAGATCACAAATAATACAATTTCAGGAGGGTTATTGAACTAGCTATAAAGATACTACAAAAAGGTACTATCAAAAAAACTATCTGGTTCAAGAGAAATTTATAAGAAAATGCTATTAAACTTTTGAGAACAATCAATATTATTATTCTAAAAATTATCAGCATGTCAAATTTTTTGACTAATACTATTTTTAGCCAAAGAAAAAAAACAAATAATAAGTATAAACTAATATAATTAATGACCATTAATTAAAATATTAAGTAAAATCTAGCAAAAGACTACAGCAAGCTATCTAAAATATTCTTTGTTATGATTCAATTATATTTATACTGAGATGCAAGAATGGTTCAATGTAAAGGGGGGAAATTAAAATAATTAATTATAGTAAACATAAAAGCATCCAAAAACAACATGATTCTTTATAAATAGATATGGGGATGGAGGAAAAGACTTGTTAAAAAAAATTCAAGGAGCGAGGAAAGGAATGAGCACTTCTTAAGCACCTACTATGTGTCAGGAACTGTATTGAATTTTTTATACATATTACCTCATTTGATCTCAACATTCAGCTATGCTTTAAAAAGAACTCTACTAAGAATAGTTATGTGATACTAGAAACAATTCACAACTTTAGCAAAGTTGCAGGATACAAAATAAATCCACATAAATCATCAGCATTTTTACATATTACCAATAAAGTTCAGCAGCAAGAGATACAAAAAGAAATTCCATTCAAAATAACTGTTGATAGTATAAAATAATTGGGAATTTATCTACCAAGGGAAAGTCAGGAACTATATGAACTAAACTACAAAATACTTTCCACACAAATAAAATCAGACCTAGTCAATTGGAAAAACTTAAATGCTCATGGGTAGGCTGAGCAAATATAATAAAAATGACAATACTACCCAAACTAATTTACTTATTTAGTGACAAAGCAATCAAACTCCCAAGAAATTATCTTACAGATCTAGAAAAAATAGTAGCAAAGTTCATTTGGAAGAACAAAAGGTCAAGAATTTCAAGGGGATTAATGAAAAAAAAAAAAGGCTGACAATGGTGAACTTGCTGTACCAGATCTAAAACTGTATTACAAAGCAGCGGTCATCAAAACCATTTAGGACTGGCTAAGAAACAGAGTAGTCAATCAGTGGAATAGGATAGAATCACAAGACAAACTAGGCAATAACTATAGCAATTTAGTCTTTGATAAACCCAAAGACCCCAGCTTTTGGGATAAATACTCACTATTTGGCAAAAACTGCTGGGAAAATTGGAAACTAGTGTGGAAGAAATTAAGGCTTGACCCACACCTAACACCACATACCAAGATAAGATCTAAATGGGTTCATGATCTAGATATAAAGAGTGATACTATAAGTAAATTAGAGGGACGTAATATAGTTTACCTCTCAGACCTATGGAGATGGAATAAATTTATGTCCAAAGAAGAACTGGAACTCTTAATTGAAAACCAGATAGATAACTTTGACTATATTAAGTTAAAAAGTTTTTGTACAAACAAAACCAATGCAGACAAGATTAGGAGGGAAGCAATAAATTGAGAAATCACCTTTAAATTTAAGGGTTCTGATAAAGGTCTCATCTCTAAAATATATAGAGAATTGTCTCATATTTATAAGAATTCAAGCCATTCTCCAATCAGTAAATGGTCAAAAGATATGAACAGACAATTTTCAGAGGATGAAATTAAAACTATTTATAGTCATATGAAAAGGTGCTCCAAATCACTATTGATCAGAGAAATGCAAATCAAGACAACCCTGAGGTACCACTACACACCTGTCAGATTGGCTAAAATGACAGGAAAAGTTAATGATGAATGTTGGAGGGGATGTGGGAGGGCTGGGACACTGATGCATTGTTGGTGGAGCTGTGAACGGATACAGCCATTCTGTAGAGCAATTTGGAACTATGCTCAAAAAGTTATCAAACTGTGCATACCCTTTGACCCAGCTTATATCCCAAAGAAATTATAAAGGAAGGAAAGGGCCCCACATGTGCAAGAATGTTTGTGGCAGCCCTTTTTGTAGTGGCTAGAAACTGGAAACTGAATGGATGCCCTTCAATTGCAGAATGGCTGAATAAATTATGGTATATGAATATTATGGAATATTATTGTTCTGTAAGAAATGACCAGCAGGACGATTTCAGAGAGGCCTGGAGAGACTTGAATGAACTGATGCTGAGTGAAATGAGCAGAACCAGGAGATCATTACACACGGCAACAATACTATATGACGATCAATTCTGATGGACATGGCTCTCTTCAACAATGAAATGTTTCAAACCATCTCCAATTGTTCACTGAAGAAAGCCATATACACCCAGAGAGAGGGGTGTGAAATGTGGACCACAACATAACATTCTCATACTCCTTGATTGATGTTTGCTTACATTGTGTTTCATTTATCTGATATATCTTTTGTGTAGATAAGATTTTTCTTGCACAACAATGATAAGTTTGGAAATATGTATACATATATTCGATTTGCCAATATTTTAACATAATTAACAAGTAGTGGATATCCTGCCATTTGGGGAGGGGTGGGGATTTGGGGGGAAAAATTTGTAACAGAAAGCTATGTAAGGGTTAGTGATGAAGAATTACCCACACATATGTTATGCAAATAAAATTAAAAAAAAAGAAAAGTTACGTGAGAATGAATGGATTTAATTTCCACAGAGTTATAAAAACTGAATTAGAGAAATACAGAGAAATGAAACTTATATTAGAAAATTGAAACCTAAGAAATAGGAGGCTAAGATATGGAACAAAGAAATAAAAATAAAATAAAGGGGAAATGCAATGGGAGTAGGAGCTTCAGACTTATAAAAAAGAAAAGGATAATGTAATCAGGTGGAAATTTAGAATAAGAGGTTACACTTACATGGGGGAGGGAGAGATGTAACAAGGAGTAGAAGAGACAGACTCATGTAAGGAAATTAGATCCTTCAAATCATATAGTGCTCAGCCAATAGGGAATGAGGGGAAAGATGGAACTACTTCAAAATAAGTTGATAACCAGGGGAAAAGTAATGATATAATCAGGGGTGGGGAATTCATTCTCATGTGTGTGTGGAGCGGGGATTACATACTCCTGATATGTTGTGGCATTTGGTGCTCAGCCAATGGGGCATCAAGATAGAGACTTGTATTTTGGTTATTTAAAAAAGAGAACAAGTATTGATTCCAGGATTCCCATTGTATGTGAAACCCACATGTGAAATTAAAGATTTTTAATTTTACCCCTACCAAGTCCAATGGAGTTATTTTTCATAGATATAAAAGCTTCTTTTTTTAATATATTAAAATAAAGGTATATCTAAAACCAAAATCTAGAACTACAGGCAATGAAGAAACATTAGAATTTTTTTTCATGGGTGCAAGAATTAAGTAAAAGTGCTTAAATAATTCAAGAAACATTTAGTACTCATGATTGGGCTCTACCAATATAACCAAATGACAATACTACCAAAATTAATTTATAGTTTAAATATTATACCAATCAAACTACCAAGAAAATTCAGAGCTAGATAAAATAACAAAATTCATTTAGAGAAAGAAAAAATCTAAAACAGCAAAGAAAATAATGACAAAGAAAGTAGGATTGAAGAGGAAAATTGCATTATCTGGCCCCAAATTAAATTAAAAAGCAGTAATTATCCAAACAATTTGATATTAAGGCTAGAGAAGTAAGAATTAAATAATTATTATTCAGTATAACTGAAAATATAAATTTCTTGGGAAAGATTTCCCTGTTTGATAAAAT
>JAJPUD010004554.1:0-27351 GCA_023553655.1 Myrmecobius fasciatus | reverse complement strand
ATATGGCTTTCTTCAGTGAACAATTGGAGGTGGTTTGAAACATTTCATTGTTGAAGAGAGCCATGTCCATCAGAATTGATCATCATATAGTACTGTTGTTGTCGTGTATAATGATCTCCTGGTTCTGCTCATTTCACTCAGCATCAGCTCATGTAAGTCTCTCCAGGCCTCTCTGAAATCATCTTGCTGGTCATTTCTTACAGAACAATAATATTCCATAATATTCATATACCATAATTTATTCAGCCATTCTCCAATTGAAGGGCATCTATTCAATTTCCAGTTTCTAGGCACCACAAAAAGGGCTGCCACAAACATTCTTGCACATGTGGGGCCTTTTCCTTCCTTTATGATTTCTTTGGGATATAAGCCCAATAGAAATGCTGCTGGGTCAAAGGGTATGCACAGTTTGATAACTTTTTGAGCATAGCTCCAAATTGTTCTAGGAGGTGAATTCTTAACCAAACAAGGGATAAAAGTTATTGCAAAAGGTAAAAAAAAAAAGATAATGAAATTGAAAAGCTTTTGCATGAACTAAATAAATGAAACAAGAATGAGAAGGGAATTGATTGACTTGCAAAAAATCACTGCATCAAGTATCTCTAATATTTTACATAAACAAACTGCACAACAATCAAAAACTATTCCACAATAGATAATGTTTGACTCGGTTTACAGATTAACCCACAATCATGAGATTGTTCTACATTTCATTATTGTTATATAGAAATTCCTGTGATTATGGTGGATTTATTTTGCAACCTACTTTACTGACACAATTCTGCTATTTTATCGAAGTAATTTGTCTAGTTCTTTAATAACTCTCCCAAACTTTCTAAATAAGTCACCATGTTTTCAGCAAATAGGAAAAATGTTATCTTTTTTGTGTAGTTTTTAATTTCTTTTCCTTATCTAATTATTGTTGTTAACAATTTTAGGAACATATCCAAGTAGTGAACACTGTGTTTGGATTAAGGTGACCTGGGTATAAATCCCAACCCCATTACTTAATACTTCTTTGCCTCTAGACAAATCACTTAATCTGTCCATGCCTCAGTTTCCTAATCTGTAAAAAAAAGGATTGAATGAGATGACCTCTAAGGTTCTTTCAAACTTTTTATTAGTAATCACAAGCCAAATAAGAGTGAGGAAAGGAGAATTTTTGCTTTGTAACTTTATTGGCAAAGTTTCAAGAGTTTTCTTATTGAAATATGCTAACTTTTAGTTTTATAGTTTATATTTCTCATTATTTTTAAACGCTCTTCCTCTACCCATGTTTTTTAGGGCATACATGAATATTATGGTTTGTCAAAGTATAATAAAAATGAATATCTTTTGTCAAAGACTTTTTGGTTCTATTGCTATAATAATGAGGTTTAGGGTATTATTGTTTTTAATATTTTTAGCAATGTTATTTTCTTAATGTCAAATCATTGTTTCAATTCTAATATAAATTAAACTCAGTCATAGTGATTTATTTTTTAACATTCTATAATCTATGCTAGGACTGGATTGAAAATGCATCCACATAAGTCATCAGCATTTCTACATACTACCAATAAAACATAGCAGCAAGAGCTAAAATGAGAAAAATCCATTTAAAATAATTACAAACAATATAAACTACTTAGGATAAGATCATTTATTTATCTCTCACATGTATGAGTGCGAGGTGTATTTTTAACCAAATAAGAGATGGTGCAATCAGAAAAGATTAAATAGGTAACTGTTTACTTGAAACTAAAAAGCTTCTGCACAAACATCATTAATGTATCTAGAATAAGAAAGGAAATGTTTAAATGAAAATCTTTGTATCATTTCTCTAATAACAGTTTAGTATCCAAACTATATAAGAAACATACATATATATATATATACATATATATATAATTTGTATTTATAACTAATCACCATTCCCAGTAAGTAATCAAAGAATATGAACAAACATTTCTCAAAAGAATTGTATTTGTGACTTCATTTAAAATGCTTCACACCATTGATAATAAGAGGAATGCAAATGAAAACAACCCTGAGGTTTCAGCTCATACCTCACAAATTGGCAAATAAAATAAAATACCAACAGTCAATGTTGGAAGAGTTGTGAAAAAAATTAGGTACTGTAATAAAAATTAAACACAATAATCCATTGTTGGTAGAGATATGAAATGGTACAACTATATTGTAAAGCAATTTGGAATTATGTGAATAAAGTTACTAAAATGTTCATATCCTTTGAACCAGGATTGTCATTATTGGGTGTATACCACCAAGGAAGTCATCAATAAGAAAAAATTTCTCCAAAATATTTATAGCAGCATTTGGGGGGGATGGGGAGGGATAATGTCTAAGAATTGGATTCAAAGTAGATATCTGTCAACTGAGAAATAGCTAAACAAACTATGATATATGAATGTAATGAAATGTCACTGTGTTACATATGTAATGAATATAGAGAATGATGGAAAGATTGTCATGAATTCATTATTGTTGTTGTTCAATTACTTTTCAGTTATATCTGATTCTTTCTGACCCCATTCAGAGTTTTCTTGGCAATAATATTGGGATTGTTTGCCATTTCCTTTCCCAACTGATTTTATATGACAGGAACTGAGACCAGGTAAGATTAAGTGACTTGTTCAGGATCACGTAGCTAATAAGTATCTGAAGCTGGATTTGAAGTCATGAAATGAGTCTTCCTGATTCTAGGCCTGGCATTCTATCTACTCTATCACTTAGCTGACCAATATGAACTGAAATAGAGTGAAATAAGCAGAGCCAACAATATACACAGTAAATACAAAAGTGTAAATTGATACTAAAAGATATCAAAAAGTAAATATAGTAAAATTGTAAAGATCATACAAGACTCAAATGAAGAGATATGAGAAGACACAAACTATTTCTTGTTGGAAGAATACAAGTATTACACCTTGAAAATGTTTTCAAATTTTTTCAATGTTTTGATCAATTGTTCTAATTTTTTTTTCCTCTCTAAAAGAATACTATTTGTCATGTGAGACAGTTTTCAGAGAGGGGGAGGGGAAGGGATATATGAGATAACTGTGACGATATGAAAAACATAATATCAGCAAAAACTTAATTTGAAAAAAAACATGAATTAAGTTTTCTACAAATTTATATCATTTAATATCAACTAGCACTCATATTACTAAAGCAATCCTTCCACTATTCCCAAATTGATTTTCTATCCTACTAACCATAGTAACTGCTTCAAATTTTTCACCTCCTCTCAAGCTTCTCACAATTCCTCTCTTTAACTTTTTAGTTATTTCACTCCAAATATTTTCACATATTTCACTCCAAAATTGAGGCAGTTTAACAAGAGCATCTTCTCTTCTTTTTATCTCACAAATATCTGACTTTATCAACCATCATGTCCTCCTTCACCTCAAACTTTGATGATGAGATGTCGTCCTCTACTTAAACCCATAATTCAATCTCTTTTTCTGTTATCTAGAAAAATGCCCCCACCTTCATCCCTATTCTCTTTCTAATCTTCAGTTTCTCATTATCTACTAGATCTTTTGCTAATGTCTATAAATATGCTCTTGTTTCCTTCATCCTCAAAAAAATCTTCATTTGGTGAGGCAACCATCCTATATATCTCCTCTTGCCTTGAAAAGTCATCTACACAAGGGGGTGGAGCCAAGATGGTGGAGTGAATACACAACTCTCTGTGACCTCCTCTGACTTTCTCTCAAACCAACAGCAGATTAAGCCTCTAAACTGGTTCTGCAGTCAAAGCTCCCCCAAATACTTGGAATACAACACATTCCCAAAAGAAGCTACCTTGGAAGAGCTTCAGAACAGGTTTGATTCAGACATGCAGGGGGTTGGTCAGTTTGCTGAGTTCAGACAGTAGCTCCAGGAGACAGAGCAGGGAGGGCTGGGACTCAGCGTGGCAGATTCTAAGCACCTGGGAAGTTTCTGGGAGCCTCTTTGGCCACCCTGCCCTGATTTTGGGCAGGTGCTTTGGCAAATCTGCCTTTTGTAAAAGGTAGATTGTAAACCACTGAGAACCCCGGACCTAGCCCTGATAGCCTAGAAGTCAATCAGCCAAACTGCTCCAGGGCAAATTAAAGCAAATGTTGCTCCTCTGCTTTAAACAGACCTCAAGCTTAAAAAAAATAAAAATAAAAAACAAACAAAAAAAACCCTCTCATCATAGACAGCTTTTATGGAGAGAGAGAAGAATAGACCTCAGATCCTGTGGTTCATAAAGGTAAAGCAACTCCAGAGGAAGCCAAAAAGGGAGACTTGAGCTGGTCCCCATTTCACAAGGCTTTCCTGAAAGATTGCTTAAAGAATCTCAAAAGAGAATTAGAAGAAAAATGGGAAATGAACTAAGATCATTGCAAGATATAATACCCTACAAAAGGGATATGAAAAAGACACCAATTCACTGAAAACCAAAATTGGTGAAATGAAAAAGGACACCAATTCACTGAAAAACAAAATTATTGAAATTAAAAAAGACTGCAATGAACAAAAAAATTCAATCGGCCAATTACAAAAGGAGCTAAAAAAGGTAACTGAAAAAAATAATACATTAAAAATTAGAATTGAACAGATGGAAACAAATGATTCAATAAGACTTCAAGAATCAGTCAAACAAAAACAAAAAATGAAAAAATAGAAGAAAATATGAAATATCTCCTAGGAAAAACAACTGACCTGGAAAATAGATCTAGGAGAGACAATCTAAGGATTATTGGACTTCCTGAAAGCCATGATAAGAAAAAAAAAAAAAAAGAACCTTGACACTGTCTTACAGGAAATCATGAAAGAAAACTGCCTTGATATTTTAACATCAGAAGGTAAAGTAGCCATTGAAAGAATTCACTGATCACTTCCTGAAAGAGACCTCAAAATTAAATCCCCAAGAAATATCATGGCTAAATTTCAGGACTGTCACACCAAGGAAAAGATATTGCAAGCAACTAGAAAGAAACAATTCAAATACTGAGGAACTATAATTAGAATTATGCAGGATCTGTCAGCTTCCACAATGAAGGATCAAAGAGCCTGGAATCAGATATTCCAAAAGGCAAAAGAACTTGAATTATAGCCAAGAATAAGCTATCCATCTAGAATGAGCATTATCTTCCAGGGAAGAAGATGGATATTTAATGATGTAGGTGAATTTTACCTATTTCTAATGAAAAGACCATATCTGAACAAAAAATTTGACCTCCAAACACAGAACTCAAGAGAAGCATAAACAGGTAAAAAGAAAAGAACTCTTGAGAACTATATTTCTACTATGAGTACACTTAGAAAATGGGGGTATACAGTTCCAATTGTTCACTGAAGAAAACCATATACACCCAGAGAGAGGGAAATGAAATATGGACCACAACATAACATTTTCATGATCTCTATTGACATTTGATTGCATTGTGGTGCCTTTCTCTGATTCTTTTTTTTTTCTTGTAGATAGGATTTTTCTTGCATAACTTCTCAAGCATTTCAACATTATTAACATGTAGTGGACTTCCTGCCATCTAGGGGAGGGGAGGGGACTGGGGGTAAAATTTGTAATGGAAAGCTTTGTAAAGATCAATGTTGGGGAACTACCCATATATATGCTATACAAATAAAAAGCTTTAATAAAAAAATGGGGGTATAATTTGATTTTACTTTGATAATATGAAAAAAAAATTAGAGGTGGAAGGTATATCATACTTGAAAAAGAGGGAAAAGGAGGTAAAATAAGGTAAAAAAAAGGTTAAAAAAAAGGTAAAATCTCATGAAGAGGCAAAAAAAATACCTAATATAATTGAGGGAAAGAAGGGAGGGAGATGAGCATTGTGTGAATCTTACTCTCATCAGATTGGGCTGTAAAAGAAAATATCAGACACATTTGGTTTCACAGAGAAACTTGTCCCTCCTTATAGGGAAGTGGGAGAGAAAAGAGGAAAAGAAAGAAAAAGACTAATAGAAGGGAAAATAGAAGAATTTGGGGGAGAGGCTCTAAAGGGGGAGGACTATTTGAGGGAGGTGGTCTTCAAAAGCAAAATACTAAGGAGGGGGGAGGGAGAAAGGGGAAAGGAAAGAGAAAACATAACTTTGGGTAAATAAGATGGCAGGAAATACATAATTATTTTAACTGTGAATGTAAATGGAATGAATTCCCCATAAAATGGAAGCAGATAGCAGACTGCATTAAAAGCCAGAATCCTACAATATGATGTTTACAAGACACACATCTAAAGCATAGAGATAGGGGCAGCTAGGTGGTGCAGTGGATACAGCACCAGACCTGAAGTCAGGAAGTCCTGAGTTCGAATCTGGTCTTAGACACTTAATACTTCCTAGCTGTGTGACCGTGGGCAAGTCACTTAACCCCAATTGCCTCAGCAAAAAAATTAAAAAAAAATAAAGCATAGAGATACATACAGAGGGAAGGTAAAGAAGGAGAGAATCTACTATGCTTTAGGTGAACAAAAAAAAAGCAGAGTTAGCAATCCTGATCTCAGATCAAGTAAAAGCAAAGACAGATCTAATTAAAAGAGATAAGAAAGGAAACTATATTTTACTAAAGGGTAGCATAGATAATGAAGCAATATCAATACCAAACATATATGCACCAAGTGGTAGAGCATCCAGATTCCTAGAGGAGAAGTTAAAAGAGATGCAAGAAGAAATATAGAGCAAAACTATACTAGTGGAGGACCTCAACCTTTCTCTCTCAGAATTAGATAAATCAAATAACAAAATAAATAAGAAAGAAGTTAGGGAGGTAAACAAAATGTTAGAAAAGTCATGTATGATAGATCTTTGAGAAAGTTGAATGGAGACAGAAGGGAGTTTACTTTTTTCTCAGTGGTTCATAGAACTTATACAAAAATTGACCATGTGTTAGGGCATAAAACCTCAAAATCAAATGCAGAAAGGCAGAAATAGTAAGTGCATTTTTTTCAGATCATGATGCAATAAAAATCACATGCAATATAAGGCCAGGAGAAAATAGACCAAAAGTTAATTGGAAATTAAATAATCTAATCCTAAAGAATGAATGGGTAAAAGATCAAATCATAGATACAATCAATAATTTCATCCAGGAGAATGACAATAATGAGACAACATACCAAAATTTGTGGGATACGGCCAAAGTGGTTATAAGGAGTAATTTTATATCTCTAGATGCTTACTTGCATAAAATACAGAAAGAGAAGACCAATGAATTGAGCTTACAATTTTAAAAAGCTAGAAAAAGAACAAATTAAAAACCCTCAATTAAATACAATATTGGAAATTCTGAAAATAAAAAAGATTAATAAAATTTAAAAAAGAGAATTATTGAATTAATAAATAAAACTAAGAGTTGGTTTTATGAAAAAACCAACAAAATAGATAAGCTTTTAGTTAATTCAATTAAAAAAAGGAAAGAGGAAAATCAAATTGTTAGTCTCAAAAATGAAAAGGGAGAACTTTCCACCAATGAAGAAAAAATTAGAGCAATAATTAGGAGTTATTTTAACCAACTTTATGCCAATAAATTTGATAATCTAAATGAAATGGGGGAATATCTACAAAAATATAGATTGCCCAGGTTAACAGAAGAGGAAATAAATTATTTAAATAACCCCATTTTAGAAAAAAGAAATAGAACAAGCTATTAATCAACTCCCTAAGAAAAAATCTCCAGGACCAGATGGATTTATATGTGAATTCTACCAAACATTCAAAGAATAATTAATTCCAATACTATATAAACTATTTGAAAAAAAAATAGAGAAAGAAGGTGTTCTACCAAATTCCTTTTATGATACAGATATGCTGCTGATAGCTAAACCAGGTAGGGTGAAAACAGAGAAATAAAACTATAGACCAATTTCGCTAGGGAATATTATTGCAAAAATATTAAATAAGATATTAGCAACGAGATTATAGAAAGTCATCTCCAGGATAATACACTGTGACCAAGTAGGATTTATATCAGGAATGCAAGGCTAGTTCAATATTAGGAAAACAATCAGCATAATCAATTATATTAATAACCAAACTAACAAAAATCATATGATTATTTCAATAGATGCAGAAAAAGCATTTGATAAAATTCAACATCCATTCCTATTAAAAAACACTAGTAAGTATAGGAATAAATGGGATTTTCCTTAAAATGATCAGTAGCATCTATTTAAAACCATCAGCAAGCATCATAAGTAATGGGGACAAACTACAACCATTCCCAATAAGATCAGGAGTGAAACACGGCTGCCCACTGTCACTATTATTATTTAATACAGTATTAGAAATGCTAGCTTTGGCATTTAGAGAAGAAAAAGAGATTAAAAGAACTAGAGTAGGTAATGAGGAAACCAAATTATCATTCTTTGCAGATGATATGATGGTATATGTAGAGAATCCAAAGATTCAACTAAAAAACTACTAGAAACAATTCACAACTTTAGCAAAATTGCAGGATACAAAATAAATCCACATAAATCATCAGCATTTTTATATGTTACCAACAAAGTTCAGCAGCAAGAAATACAAAAAGAAATTCTATTCAAAATAACTGTCAATAGTATAAAATATTTGGGAATCTATCTGCCAAGGAAAAGTCAGGAACTATATGAACTAAAACTACAAAACACTTTCCACACAAATAAAGTCAGACCTAATCAGCTGGAAAAATATCAAGTGCTCATGGGTAGGCTGAGCGAATATAATAAAAATGACACTACTACCCAGACTAATTTACTTATTTAGTGCCATACCAATCAAGCTCCCAAGAAATTATTTTACAGATCTAGAAAAAAATAGTAGCAAAGTTCATTTGGAAGAACAAAAGGTCAAGAATTTCAAGGGAATTAATGAAAAAAAAATGCTGATGAAGGTGGCCTTGCTGTGCCAGATCTAAAACTATATTATAAAGTGGGGGGTCCTCAAAACCATTTGGTGCTGGCCAAGAAATAGAGGATAAGTGGAATAGGATAGGATCACAGGCCAAACTAGGCAATAACTATAGCAATATAATGTTTGATAAACCCAAAGACCCCAGCTTTTGGGATAAGTACTCACTGTTTGACAAAAACTGCTGGGAAAATTGGAAACTAGTATGGAAGAAATTATGGCTTGACTCATACCTAACACCACATACCAAGATAAGATCTAAATGCGTTCATGATTTAGACATAAAGAGTGATATTATAAACAAATTAGAGGAACATAGGATAGTTTATCTCTCAGACCTGTGGAGAAGGAAGGAATTTGTGTCCAAAGAAGAACTGGAACTCTTAATTGAACACCAGATAGATAATTTTGATTATATTAAGTTAAAAAGTTTTTGTACAAACAAAACTAATGCAGACAAGATTAGGAGGGAAGCAATAAATTGGGAAATCATCTTTACATTTAAGGGTTCTGATAAAGGCCTTATTTCAAAACTATATAGAGAATTGAATTCTATTTATACAAATTCAAGCCATTTTCCAATAGATAAATGGTCAAAGGATATGAACAGATATTTTCAGATGATGAAATTAAAACTATTTTTAGTCATATGAAAAGGTGCTCCAAATCACTATTGATCAGAGAAATGCAAATTAAGACAACTCTGAGATAACACTACACACCTGTCAGTTTGGCTAAAATGACAAGAAAAGATAAAGACAAATGTTGAAGGGGATGTGGGAAGGGGGTGATACATTGTTGGTGGAACTGTGAACGGATCCAACCATTCTGGAGAGCAATTTGGAACTATGATCAGAAAGTTATCAAACTGTGCATACCCTTTGACCCAGCAGCATTGCTATTGGGCCTATATCCCAAATTGATTTTAAAGGAAGGAAAAAGATCCACATGTGCAAGAATGTTTGTGACAGCTTTTTGTAGTGACTAGAAACTGGAAGCTGAATGGATGCCCATCAATTGGAGAGTGGCTGAATAAGTTATGGTATATGAAGATAATGGAATATTATTATTCTAAAAGGAATGATCAGTAGAATGTTCTTAGAGGGGCCTGGAGAGACTTGCCTGAACTGATGCTGAGTGAAATCAGCAGAACCAGGAGATCATTGTACATGGCAACAAGAAGACTATATGATGATCAATTCTGAAGGACATGGTTCTCTTCAACAATGAGATGTTTCAAACCAGTTCCAATTGTTCAGGGATGAAGAAAGCCATATAAACCCAGAGAGAGGGATTTGAATGTAGACCACAACATAACATTTTGACGTTCTCTATTGATGTTTGCTTGCATTATCCCTTCTCAGATTTTTTTTCTTGTAGATCTGATTTTTCTTATACAGCAAGATATTTGATTTGTCAAGTATTTTAACATAATTAACATGTATTAGACTTCCTGCCATCTAGGGGAGGGGGTGGGGAGAAGGAGGGAAAAGTTTGTAACAGAAAAATCTTGATATGTTTAAAAGTACTTTGTTTTCAAGATGAGAAATAGTACAATATAAAGTAGTTAATGTTCTAAGTCCTTGTGATAAGCCACATATTTCATAATATCAATGAAATTCAAAAATCAATTCCATGAATTAGTATATGGTCAGTGTATCCTGAGTGACCTAAAGCTGGAACCAACAGAGAATAGACTTCACCATTTCAAGTTTGCAAAAAATGAGCATGAGTTATAAAATAGATAGATGGTATATTGTATAAATTAGAGAAAACATGACCACAGAATCCTAAGACTGAAAACAACCTTAATAACTTGCTTTGTTCAGCCTAAATTGTGAAACCAAAGATAAATAGTACATGTTTTCACTAAGGAGTGCAATATTTCATGCATTGACTTTATTTACTATGCTTTCTTAATCATTTTATACCTTTTGAGTTTCTCTAGTGATAATGCAAAGATTGTTAGGATACTTCATGTATTCATAAAATGCTTCTTTATACTGAAGAAATTTCCAGTTCTCATAAATGACCATAACTGCAAAATGAAAGCCAATTATAGTTTTAGTATATCAATAATTAGTATAAATACTTTCTATCCAATGTTACTAGAGCTCTTGTCAAAAATATTGAGTTAATATGCATGCTTCAAGTTTACAATAATCACCCAATTGATATTACCAAAAGCTGTATTCTGAGAATATAGTGGAACTTCTACTCAAAAAGGCTTCTCTACATCAGGGAGTTAATATAAAAACTGTCAGTGTCCAAGTCCAAGAATTTGTATCAAGAGATTTCAGGTAGAGTAAGCCATCAGGAGATCCCCCAAGAAATTAGAAATTTACAAGAGGATTGTTCAAATAAAGTAAGATGTCATCTATGGAACCCATCATTGAACCAATACAACTGAAAACTAAAAATGTACCTTTTGTTCAAAGGTAAAACATTAAAGAGCTTAATCATTTAATTAGATGAGTCAAGATACACATATCTGAAGAGCTACAGCAATTTATTCCACTAATAGTGTCTAATGGTTTTCCTTGTACTGGCAATGCTTAGTATAGTACCTGTCACATGGGAGCTACTTAATGTTTATTGACTGACTAATAAAGTGAAGCTTTGTAGAACCTACAAATGGACAACAATAAGCTACTTAAGTTAGTGGTTATATTGAATGTCTGCAGTCTATCAACTCTTCATGACTAACTAAATGATGTATAAGGCATTTAAATCATTAGATTCACATCTATGTGCCCTGAATTATTTCTGGGAATTATTTAGAATGAAATGCCTATATATAAAAGCCCTGAGTAGTATCCATATAAATGTCTCAGACAATCAACTCTTCTTTGTCTGTGCTGTGAATAAATGTATGATGATAGAATTGAGGAAAAAATATTTGCTAAGTGCTTACTATGTGCCAACCACTATCCCAAAAGCTGGGGGTACAATTAGAAAAGCAAGATAGTCTTGGCATTTCAATGAGCTCCCATTGCAAATGAACAACAAATACTAGAGGGTTCAGCTGTTAAAATGATGGAAAGATGCCATTATCATAGGGATACAGCCACAAGGTGGAAGGAAAGTCTCAGGAGTACTTAAGGCCCAATTGTAGGTCCAATGATAGTGTCAGGGAGTTCCTGAAGGGTGAAATAGCAGGACATAGAGTACAACCTATTTGCTCTTCTGGCTGAATCCTAACCATCTCTTCCCCTATCACCTTCCCTTTGAGAAAGAAGTCAGATCCCTGAATTTGCAAAATCCTTGATTTGCTAGGAAGAGGAGGGAAGGAGGATAGGACCTGTTTCCACTATAGGGTTACTCCATAATGTCAGTGGGATAGGCAAGCAAGATGGATAATAGGAGGAAAAACAGAAAGGGAGATGTGACAAACATCTTTACAAAATATGACTGCTTTATTTTATCAATATTAACAAAATAAAACTATTATAGATACCTAAACCAACATTATTCATTACGGGACATTTGGTTTATGTGATTTCAGTTCAGAATTTCTGTTTTCTTCAGAAATTTTTGGTTTTTCATGAAAATTCTGATTTCTAGGATTCCAGGCAGGTTACTGAATGCCAAACAGAAGATTTTGTATTTGATCTTGAAAGTGATGGAGAGTCATTGGACTTTATTGAGTAGAAGGGTGATATGGCTAGATCTGTGCTTTAGGAAAATCACTTCCATTGTTTTATGAAGGATAGGCTGGAATAGAGAGACACTTGTGGCAGACAGACAAAGCATCAGGATATTATAGTAGTCCAACTTTGAGGCAATGGCCTGTACCAGGGCTGTAATGAGAGAAGTAGGGTATGTTCAAGAGACATTGCAAAGGTTAAATCAACAAGTCTTGGCAATAAATTGTGAGAGATGAGCAAGACTGAGTAGTTGAGGATAGCACCTAGATTATAAGATTAAAGGGCTAATCGAACACAGCAGCCTTGTGAGGTAAGTGTTTTATTCTTCCCATTTTCAAGTGAAGAAACTATGAATAATAGATGATACATGAATTACCCTGGGCCATACACTAATAAGAATGGATTTGAAACTTTTTAAAGCTCCAAATCTGGTACCTTACTTAATTACAACAATCTGAACTTCCAAGATGCTTTGAACTTTAAATATGTTCTATAACAATATGACTAGGATTTAACTTACCTCAAATCCTAATAACACTCAATGAACATACTCCAAAAACAAAGCAAGAGCTTCAAGTTTTCTTACCATCACTCATTATCAATTGTGCATGCCTTATACACATGGGAGTCATAGTTGAACCACTTTTTTATCATCTACAGTGTTCTACATGACTAATTTTGCCAGTATTTGAACATTTTGTGGGTTGGCAAGTAGTTAATGATCTCTGCATCATAACAGAATGGGATTTAGTACTGGAAGGAACCTTGGAGAGCAACTAGTCCAAATCCTTCAATTTGCCGATGAAGAACCTAACTAAGATCTAGTGAATTATTTTCCATAAGCTTATAAAAGAAAAAAGTAACAGAACTTCTTCAAAATCTAATCTTCCAATTCCAAATGCAAGAATGATTCCAAGACATATTACTGAGATTTCACTGGTTTATGATGATGACCATCATGCATGTCATTGCATTTTAAATGGTGGTTATAAAATACCAAGCAACATTTCACCTTTAATGCTTGCCATTCAAGAACAATATCATCTACCGAAGGGAGTAGCAGAAATGTATAATTAAGTCATTTTTGTTTTACAAGCATCAAAAAACTTCACAACTCTGTCTGAAAAAGGATATACAATATATACCAATCATAAGGTTCAGATGGAGTTCTTTTCTTTAAAGAATGATGGTAATAACAATAATATCACCTTTTAGGTTATTGCTGCAATAGAGGTTTGAAATAGTAATGAAAGAACTTGTCATTTCATAGGGAGATTTCATACGTGATTAAGTCCTTTCTTTGGAATGATAAAAATCCACATGAAGTCAAGTCTAGGCAAGTAAGTCTTAACTAAGCCTTCCTGGTCACTTCCTCTAGAAAAATAGGTACCTTTAGCAAATTTTGATGAATAACCTGGCTTGTGCCAGACTTCCTTATAGCTTTTTCTGAACTGTTTTGCCCAATGCTTATGAACATATCCTTGATCACAAGTTTAAAACAGTGATTTTGAGAGCCAATACCCTGAACTACCTGCTACTATAAATGTGAGATTATATTTGCCACTTCACTAGAAATTTTGATGTTACAAAATTTAAGGTTATAAGACTTTTTTAGATCTTTGGTATCTTAAAGCTTGCAGTTAACAGCATGGGATCTCAAATTGATTTATTTATGTCTTGGACAGGGTGCCCAAGGAATTTAAATTATTTACAAGTTGTCAGCATGAGTTATATGTCCATAAGATGCTTTTTATGGGTATATTTTTATTATTATTTCAAAAGATGACTATTATATCTCTTTGGCCATGCAAGATTCCTGGCAGCTATTTGGATGAAATCACTCAAGGCAATCTAATCAACAAGCATATTAAATCCTTACCATCTGCAAAGTTCTATTCTAAGTGTCAGAGATACAAATAAATTTAGAAAGCAAGTCAATCCCTGCCCTTAAAGAGCTTGCATTCTAATAAGTGAAGATAACAAACAAAAGGAAATACAGTTGAAATGGAAGAGAAGGTACCCAATCAAGGGCATGGTGAGAAAAAAATCACAGAGCTAAGAAAATATTAGGACAGGAAAAAAGACATGACTGACCTAGATACTTTCCTTAAAATGGAAGTTCTGGAATAAAAAATGCTAGGACCTGGAATTGATTCAAATGTGAAAAGCAATGTAAAATAATCCACTAAAGCTATCTATTTTTCTGTGTGAAGAAACTAAACAGCCTCAGTTGGCATCATATTGATTTTTACAGAGCTATTGTATTATTAACTTTAAGAGATTCTTTTTTCAAAATAGCTTCATGTTCTTGTTTTAAATGTTCTGGCTGTAAGACATATTATATTATTAGTAAAAACAAACAATGTTATGATTACATCAATAGAAGTTGAGATATTTTTTTAAAGAAAAAGAAGAAGAAATTGAGGGAATGAGCCTAGTCAGAGGAAAGAAAATTATTTCTTTGTGAAGGTAACATTATGGATTGCACAGAGAATGCTATATAGTAAATTATAAAGTATCAACTAAAAATTAATTTTATCAAAGTATAATGATAAATGATACACCCATATAAATTACCAGCATTTTGTAAAAACAAACAAAAAAAGAAATTCCATTTTAAAAAAACTACAGACTCTTCTTTTTTAACCTTCATTCTTTTTTACTTTTCTGTATCTGATACTGTTGATCACTTTTTCTAGATATTCTTTGCATTATAAGTTTTTTTCTCATACTTTTGGTTTCTTTTTCTTCCTGAAATAATAATAAGATAAATAATAATAAATGTTAAAAATAATTCTTACATGTAATTAGGAGAAAATAAAATATTATTTTTAAAAACCATATCACGGGTATTAGATTCTTATATATACACAATGGAATCATGTATAGGATATGAGAAAGTCAAATCAAGGGGATATAAACCTTGATGAGTTTATAGGAGCCCCTAGGAGTACCAGAATGGGAAGTTTTAAGTAAAAGTAGTGCTAGAATTAGAAGCAATAGTAGTATAGAAAGTAAAGGGGAAGGAAGAGGGAAAGTCTCCACTAATTTTCAAAAAAAGAAAAGAAATATCTAGGGACAAGTTCTGCCTCCAAGACAAATGTCTGAGGCTAGAAGTTGCAGAAGAGTTGCTGAAATGTCTGAGGCTAAAAGTTCCAGAATAGTAGCTGAACTGCTTTTCTGGAGAGAATTTCTATATGGGTTGCTCAAGCTAGACTAAATTGTGAGAAAGTAACTGTATAGGGGGAAAATATCTAATGGCCTAGTTTTTCATTCTTCCAAGGACATTTATATATCCTAAAATTCATTCTCCAAGACTGAGAAGACAAAGTAGTATCCATAAAGTAGTTCTGACCTTGCTACCTCTCTATTTAATATATCTAGTAACTTTCTATTTCCTCCAGGAATCAAATATAAAATTATTTACTTGGTATTTAAAACCTTCACAACTTGACTCTTTCCTACTTTTATAAGTCTAATAACTTAATGCTCCTCCATGTACTCAGTGATAAATAACACCAGTCTAACCACTCGTCCTTGCACAGGGACACTCCACCTTTCAACTCTATACCTTTTCATAGACTACTAGCACCTTTAAAATTCTCTCTCACTCTCCACACCTCTGCCTCTTGGCTTCCTTCAAGACTGAGTTCAAATTTCAACTTCTTCAAGAAGCCTTTCTTAAGATTCCATTTACATATGCACATACACATATGCTCACATATCTCCACATATACAAATGCATATACACATATGTCTTGTATGTACATAGTTATTTGTTTTCTCTTCCATTTGCATGTGAATTCCTTGGGAACAGGCTCTATTTTTGCCTTTGCACAGTTTAGCACAGTATCTGGAACATAGTAGTGTTTAATAAGTGTTAAAAAATATTGATTAATTGAAAGAATAAAAGAGGAGCAGGATCAAAACAAACGAGTGGCTAAATGGAAGACTTTTGGAAATATGACAAAGGAAAAAAGAGAATTTATGATCCTGGGAGGAAGAGATTTAGAAATGAGGATACTCTCAGAACCTCCTAAATCATACCATATTGTAGGTGAGTCAGGCTGCTTCTATGAAAGAAAGGGATTTCCTTCCCTAGAGCTCCTCTGAATATCAAAGGCAGACAGAGAATGCAAACAGCTGGGGCAGGTTCATCTGGGAAGAAGTTTGTTTTGACAGGGTCCATAATAGCTCTAAGCAGTTCCTGTCAATGTGACAAAGGCTTCAGGGCTTTCCAGTCATCTGCGGAGAAGCTTCTTATCAATTAGGATGCTTAGTGTGGAGCTGGGGACAGAAGAAGCAGCTTCTCTACCTGAGATAAACACTTTCATTTAGTGCTCATTAATAAAATGCAGCTCACAGAGTCATAATAATAATTTAAGCAACAGAGGCACACTCTCAGGTCAGTACTTTGGAGAGCCAGTTCATTTTTACTGCTTATCTAGGGACCTTATTAGGACTCCAAAAGCCATTTAAAAGCTTTGTCTCAGCAAGATTTCTCTGCTCATTCAAACCCCTGATTTACCATTATAACCTATATTAACTTTTCAATGTTTAATGTTTATTTCAGGCAGGGGAGAAATAAACAAATGATTCTTTATAAATGGGTCCTCTGGGAACCAATAAGGAGCAGAGCTAGGGGTATGGGGGAAGGGTAAAGACATTTAGGGGTGCTTGGTATTGAGGTGTTGTTATAAAAACCCCAAAGGGTGAAAGAATAGCTTTAATGTTAGACTGTCTTCCTCTGACAGTTTTTCCCCCCTCATAAAGTTTTTGTAGTGCCTCCTTGACAAAAATCATTGCTCAATTTTATGTCTTAGAGGGAAGTAAACAATGACAGGACACTTAATTCTCACATCTGCTTTCTCCTACCACTAGAGAATAATGATAAAAGAAGTTTCCTGAGGGAAACTCCTCCTGTACTAATTAGTGCTGCTAATAGCTAGTCAAAGACACTATAGGGAAGAGAACTGGATTTAGAGTCACATTAGGTTTCAAGTTCATATTCTGAGACTTAACTAGTTGTGTGACTTTAGGCAAGTCACTTTAAACCTCAGTTTTCTCATCTCTAATATGGGGATAAATAATACTTAGGCAACCCATTTTATAGAGTTACCTGAGGGATTTGCTAAATAAATGTGCGTTAAAATTAATGGGAAAGATTGATACCAATTCAAACCTAAGCTTTGGAAAAGAACTAATTACTGGCATTATGGTGGAAACAATATGGTGGAAACTTCCTGATGACAGAACCAACACTACTTATAGGAGATATCTAAAATAATTGTCAAAAGAAAACTTTTGCTAGAATACTGGAAATTCTAAAGGCATCATGCAGAAAGCACCAAACAAAGATGGCAAAGAGAAGAAAATACAAAGAAGGAGGAAGGAAGACATAATGTTTCTAAAGGAGGGAAATGGCAGCGAGATGCCAGTTGTTGGGTTTGTTTGTTTTTTTTTCCCCAAGACAAATGTTAAGGACTCTATATCAAACTGCAATCATCTAACATTTTTTAAGGAAATAGAGAAAGAAAGAGAGGAAGGGAGGAAGAGAGGAAGAAAGGAAGGGAGGGAAGGAGAAAGGGAGAGAGGGAAGGAGAGAAGGAAAAGAAAAGAAAGGAGAGGAGAGGAGAAAAGAGGAAAGAGGAGAGGAGAGGAAAGAGAAAAGGAGAGAGGAGAGGAAAGAGAAAAGGAAAGAGGAGAGGAGAGGAGTAATTTTTGGTGAGAGAGAAAAAAAATCAGTGATGGAAGATCCTTGGTGTCTGCTATGACAGATAGTAAATTTAAGTGGGATGCTACAGTTAGTAATAGTTAGGGAGGGCTCAGGTAGGTAAGGAGAAGCTTGAGGCCATTGGACTTCAGGATAGGAGGAAGCAAAAGAAAAAGGAAAGAAAGGAAGAAAAGAAAGAAAGGGAAGAAAGGGAAGAAAGGAAGGAAGGAAAGAAGGAAGGAAGGAAGGAAGGAAGGAAGGAAGGAAGGAAGGAAGGAAGGAAGGAAGGAAGGAAGGAAGGAAGGAAGGAAGGAAGGAAGAGAGAGAGAGAGAAAGAAAGAGAGACAGAGGAGAAAAGAGAGAGGAGGGAGGAATAAACAAAGAAACAAAGAAAAGGAAAGGAAGGAAGGAAGATAAAAAGAAAGAAAAAGGTGAGTGCATGAAAAGGAAATAGAGTTAGCAAGGATCAATTCTCTACCTCATGGTTTTGCCTGGAGCCAGACATTCATTTTTCCATTCTTACAAGAGTCTCATAGTAAGGCCTCCAGATCTAGAAGATCAAAACAAGTATTACTGATATCCCTAATTGTCTCCTGAGGCCACTGGCACAGGCAAATGTACTGGAAGTGATTGGTCTCAAAGAGGAAAGGTGAAAAATTGTATTAGCATACTACTGTTGAGAATGATGAAATTAAAATTACCAATATTAATAATGAAATGGTAATGATTAATGAGGAAATAATATTACCAAATTTTGTAGAAAAGAGTTGGAACAATTTGTTCTTTGCACTCAAGAATGGTTTGGTAGCTATGGGACTAAAGTTTGCTTCAATTTTATCACAACGATTATTCTAGATATGTGGCAGTATTCCAGGAGAAAAAAAAAAAGCTTATCAGGCTGACCCATGATCCAGTGCTAACTTGTTAGTGTGGGGAAAACCCCCCAAGGCCCCGGGTTGGGGGAAAAGGGGGGGGGGCGACAGTCTGAGGCTCAATAGAGGGCCATTCAGGAGGAATGAAAATAAGGAACTTTTTTTTTCTCTCTCTCGTGACCATTATACAATATTGAACAAATTATAGGTCTATACAGATTCATCCAGTGCTTTTTTTAAATACTAAACTAGAAATAAAACTCCCTGTCTAATTTTGCATGCTATTTCTTTACCATATTAGCAGAAGGAAAAAGAATGAGGCTTCTTACTAAGTTCTGTGGCAAATGTGTATTCTCAGCAGTTGTGGAATGATATTGGTTATCTTCCATTGAAAGAGACACAATAGCATTAAAGGAAAAGGGGTGAGGGGAGGCTGAACTTGGAATATAAACAGGTCTGAAATTAGATTTATTAGCTGTTGAATCACAGGCAAATCACTCATGTTCTTCAGTTCTCATTTGTAAAATAGGATAACAATATTTATGCTACCTAGTTCATAGAGATATTGTAAGAAAATCACTATAATAATAATAATTTTGAGTTACAAACCAAATAAATTATAATCTTGAATTAATACAACTTAACAATGTGAAAAGTATTAATTTCTGTTTTTTAGAGTGAATGAAGTTCCATGCCCAAGTTTTACTTCCAAAGGTAGTATTAGTGGGGGAAAAAAAAGTGTGATTAAGCAAATAGTTGTTAGTACCTCTAATAGAGGCAGAGTCATAGTTGGTAACAGCCTAGTGGTTTTCTTGACAAGGCAGTGGGTTGGGAGGCAACTTTCAAAACCAATCCCCTGAAATTTATTATAGACAGCAATCATGGAAGGCACTCCAGCCAAGTGTTTTGGATTTTGTGATTTATCAGGAACTTTTGGGAAGTGAACTCAAGATCTAGATCTCTTAGTATGTAAATACTGATACAAGCACATGCTAGTCAGTGGTGTCCAAAGATAAGATGGCAGGACTCCACAGGACTGTAGTTATTGGGAAATCCTTAGGGTGGAACAAGTGCTAGGGGAATTTCAGAGTCATCCTCACAAGCTCCTTCATGTTAGGCTATTAGCATCTATAACTGGATTTCAGCAAAATGAGTCAATGTGTAACCTGTAAAGCAAAGGAGGAAATGGGCTTCTAAGTTGCATTAGGAGAGAAATGGAGTCCAGAATAAGGAAGGTGATGGTACTCTGCTCTGGATAATCAATCAGAAATAGGGTAATCAGTTTTAAAGAGGTATTTCAATATCTCATAGATATATCTATTCTTATTCAGTACATTGGCAAGCTGGAAGGAAAGTGTCCAAGATCTTAGAGAAGGATAAGGGACATTTAACTTAGAAAAATCAGATTGGGGAGTGGGAAGGAAGGATATGATCATGATCTTCAAAGATCATCATGTGAAAGAGGAAGTAAACCTTGCCTGCTTAGCCCCAGAAAATAGAAGTAGGAGCCATAGGTAGAAGTTGCAGAGAAGAAAAATTTTGTAGAACTTTGTTTTAATTCAGCCTGTGATTGCATCAATATAACTTGCTCTAGATGAAAATTCTTGCCATCACTGATCTGCTTTGCAATTTATAATCTTGGAAAGTTATCTGAACACTCAGAGGTTAAGTTGCTTGCCAAAGGTCTCATGGCCAAAATGTGGGAGAATTTAAAGCCAGGTCTTCTTGAAATCAGTTCTTTATCCAATATGCCAGAGCTGCCTCTCACCTTACCGGTAGCATTATCCAACAGTACAAAGGGGCTGTTCCAGAGGGTATTACATCAGTTTTAAAGTTTATAAAGACTTGTTCCACTCTTATCCCAGAATTATGAATTGTCATTTTCTCTTCCTTCTTCCCTCTTTCTCCCTCTGCTTTTTTTCTCCCCCTTCCTTTTCTCTCCCTTTCCCTTTCTGTACTCTTTCCCTATCTCCTTCTCTTCCTTAAAACTCTACTTCTCTGCTCCTTTTCCTTTTTCTCTCCCTTCTCTTTCTTCCCTATCCCTCCTTATCTCTCTATCTCCTCTCTCCTCCTCCTCTCTAACCTCACCTTTTTTCCATTGAGCTCAGGACCCAGAAATTCCACTAACCTGGAAGAAATAGTTGTTGCTTACACTTAGCAAAGACATGTTTCAACCTAGAAGATCCCAGATTTTTATCTTTTTGTTTTTGTTTTGTGTCTCTTTCTCTCAGTATAAGCGGTTGATTCTGAGCAGGACATTTCTAGTCTTAATGGTATTCTACATAGACTTGATGGCAACAGGAGCTTCTTGGTCCCTCAGTGATGGATGGCTAGCAACAGGAAGAATTTTCTACATTGGAGAGAATGGCTTCCAACAGAAAGAGGCATCCAAGAATTGCCATGATAAGCCTAAATACCTTGAAGTTGCCTGAGACCTCTCATTTGACAATTCCTGACTTCAACAACTGTGGTGTACCAGCCAGGGGCAGTGACACTCTGGACTGTAGTACCTGGCCAGACATAGATGGACAAAACTCTGGCACCAGCAGTGACAGCATCCAACCAAAGGGACAGCATAAGAATGATCAAGCCAGATTTAGGCCCCAGAAAGGAGGAAGATGTGGTTGTACATGCAAATTATTGGCTCAGAAAAAGGTACCAGAGCTCAGTCCTCAGAAACAGATAAGAGAGCTAGCCTCAGTGGTAGCAGAGTGGACAGAAACATTGATCCCAGGAGAACAAACTGAATGGGAAATGGAAACAGCAGATCCACAGAAATCCTTTGCTTACTATAAGATGAACATCATTAGGAAGCCAAGTTAAGCTGAATCAATCCTTTCTCCTGGATGACTATCCTTTCCTTCTTTTGAATATCGTTCCCCTGATATGGCTAAGCCCATCTCATTTTATTAACTACTAAATGGATATTGAAAGTTTTATTTCCTTCCATTTTTGAATCTAAAATGCCAAGGGACCAGCTTACCCAGACAATTACAACACTCTAGAGACTTTGACATTGTTTCTCCGTTTCAGAGGTTTATGGATTTTGAGGGGCTTGTTTTCCTGAGTTATTCTGGGAAAGAAAAATAATGAGGTTACTCTCACTCTAGAATATGTACTGAGATCAAAATTGACATTATAGAAGCCTCTGGCAATAGAAAATTATTGGGGGAGACATGAGGAGAAAAAAGGGGGGAAGAAAGTTATGTGATAGCTTTATTGTATACTTAAAAGCAATACCACATTCCACATAATAGATTTGGAGTTTCATGTACAATAATCTTCTTTTTCTATTTTACTATGTGATGGAAATGTTTGTTTTATTTCTTAAGTTTAGAAGAAAAAAATAAATTTTTAAAGAGAGAGAGAAACAAAGAAAAGAAGGGAGGAAGGGAAAGAAGGAGGGAGGGGGAGAAAGAGAGGGAAAGAGAAAAAGAAAAAGCAAGAGAGAGATGTGGGGAAGGAGGGGAGGAGAGGAGAGGAGAGCAGGGGAGAGAAAGGAGGATAGGGGAAAGGAGAGTAAGGCAAGGGAGGGGAGGGGAAGGGAGAAAGTAAAAAAAAAAAAAAAAAAACTAGTATTGATATCTGAAAGACCTGGATTCAGCTTCTCCATCTAACTCATACTGGCTATGGGACTCTAGGAAAGACACAATTACTCAGGGCTACCAGGAAATTCTTTAAAATTTTAATTTACAGAACATTAGCTATTCTAATTTAGGACTACTTCACCAGGAAGTCCCGATACTGATAAAATCATGTGTCTGAGTTTTGTCCCTAGTTGAGCCAGATAAATGGAAAAAGACAAAATGAGGCAAGGCATAAGGTTATATTTGAAACTACCTTCCATGATTCAGAACCAAATCTCTGTGGTTAATGGGTTAAATTATTTAATTTGATTTCTTTTAAGTGGTTCTCAAACTTTTTAGTCTTGGGAGATCTTCACACTCTAAAATGATTAAAAACCCACACTGCATAAGATTTTACTTCTATATATTATACTATGCAAAATCTACCATATTAGAAATTAAACATTTTAATATTATTATAAAAATAAAGAAATAAAATGCATTACCATGAAAATAGTTTTTATCATTGAAGAATCTCTGACAAGGTCTTAAGGACCCACCAGGGTTCTCAGCTGATACTCTGAGAACTGCTGGCATAGGCATTTCTAAACAAACATCCAGAGGAATCCTCCACAAAGCACATTCCCTATATTTTAGGCATGATTGTGACTGCTAAATGTATGTAATTTCCTATTTTTATATTTTATTCATAATTAACAGCAAGAATTTTGTGGGAAAGCAAAGCTTTATTTTATAAATTTTCCAGATATATTTGCATGCTTTTCATAATAGCTGATATTGCTAAGTATTAAAAAGCCTTGCAGTCCCTTCTCAGTTTTACTTGTTTAGTAATTGGTGTTATGCCAGTGAGCAGGACAGTCCTGGCTATCAACTTTATTTGCCTCTTGTGTGGTTTGGGATTTTGCTTCCAACTATTATGGACTTTCTCTTTAGCTATTCATTCCATTCTTTCTCTCTTCCAGAATAGTTTTCCTTTCAAATTAAACCCTGGGAAACAAGGGGAAGAAAAATAGTTGACTTCCCGGGCAGAATAGAGGAAACTACTGAGCCCTCACAATATTCCCCTCAAACAACTTAAAAATAACACCTCAAAAGGAATTCTGGAGCCACAGATCCAACAAAAGGGCAAGGTGAGACATTTTCCCATCACAAGACAAGTTAGGAGAACAGTAGAAGAGGTCTGTGGCAAGAAGGTAGGTATTATCCAAAGTATATTTGGGGGCAAAAACTGGCTTGGGCCTTGGAGGAAGCAACAGCAATAGCTTCAGGTACTCTCAAAATAGAGATGGTAAAGGGATCTGACAAGAGACTATAGGGGACCATTCCCTAGGACAGGGCACAGGACAAGGCATTGTTTGGTAGTTATTTGCATTTCAGGCTCACAATTTCATCATGGAAATGAGCACTTGTAGTCTCAAGAGATTAAGAACCCTGAGAAGCAGTATCACTTGTGGATGCAAGATGTCAGGGGCTCTTCCTGTGTAAGAACTAGCGCTCAGATCAGGAAAGCAGTGACTACATCTTTCCCCTAATCACACTATCTTGGAAGCACAAAAAACTTCCATATCCCCAGAATTAGCTCTGAAAACAGCTATGGAAAAAAGAAAAAAAAAAAAAAAGCTTGAAACTAGAAACACAACCCTCTGCCTCATGCCAGAAATAAATCCTAATTTTAATGTAAAGTTCAAAAATTAAGAAATGGGCTAGGAAAAAAAAATGATTAAGCAACAAGAAAAAAAGTCAGACCACAAGGAGCTACTGTAGTGATATGAAAGATCAAGACAGAAACTTAAATGTAGACAATATTGTCAAAACAGCTACAAGCGGGGGCGGAGCCAAGATGGCAGAGTGAAAACGTGACTCCTTGTGTCTCCTCTGATCTTCTCTCAAATCAACAATAAAATAAGCCTCTGAACTGATCTTCAAGTCAACGAATTCAGAAATACTTGGATACTGCTTACTGATATCCCTGAAGAACTTCACATCAGGTTTGTCTAACTCGGACAGAGGGATAAAGAGTGGTGTAGGCCAGAAGTGAGGGTGGGACTCAGCTCATTGTGGCAAAAACTCCAAACTCCAAACACCTGGAGTTTATCTGAGGCACTCGGGACACTCTGCCCTGATTGGGGGCAGGTGTTCTGGCAGACTTGCCTTGTTTAAGAAGTAATTTGGACTTAGTCCTAGCCCCCACTGGCCCAGCACCTTAAATTAATTCGACAAATTGCCCCAGGGCAAAGAGCTTTAGCAGACGTTTTTCCAAACTTTAAAGAGATATACACGCTGTCTAAAAAAAAAAAAAAATGAAGAAGCAAAAGAGAGCTCTCACCATAGACAGCTTTTATCGAGAAAAAGAAGGGTTGATCCCAGATCCTGAGGTTCCTTTAGACAAAACTTCAGAGGATGTTATTAAGGACCATCACTGGTCCCCTTTTCAAAAGGCCTTTCTGGAAGATTGCAATCAGAATCTCAAAAGAGAGCTGGAGGATAAATGGGAAAATAAATTGAAGTCAGTGCAAGAAGCCCTCCAAAAGAGATATGATAAAGACACCAATTTATTGAAAAATAAAATTAGTGAAGTGGAAAAAGAGTGCAATGAACAAATTGGCCAGTTACAAAAGGAGCTTAAAAAGGTAACTGAAGAAAACAACACTTTAAAAATAAGAATTGAACAAATGCAAGTGAATGACTCAATAAGACTTCAAGAATCAGTCAAACAAAAACAAAAAAAAAGAAAAATTAGAAGAAAATATGAAATATCTCCTAGGAAAAACAACTGACTTGGAAAATAGGTCTAGGAGAAACAATCTAAGGATTATTGGACTTCCTGAAAGTCATGATGAAAAAAAGAATCTAAACACTATCTTCCAGGAAATCCTGAAAGAAAACTGCCCTGAGATTGTAGAATCAGAAGGCAAAATCACCATTGAAAGAATTCACCGATCACCTCCTGAAAGAGACCCCAAAATTAAAACCCCGAGTAATATCATGGCTAAATTTCAGGACTATAGCACCAAGGAAAAGATTCTGCTAGCAGCTAGAAAGAAACAATTCAAATACCAAGGATCAATAATTAGAATCACACACGATCTGTCAGCCTCCACATTGAAGGATGGAAGGGCCTGGAACCAGATATTCTGAAGGACAAAGGAACTTGGATTACAGCCAAGAATAACCTATCCAGCTAGAATGAGCATTATCCTCCAGGGAAGAAGATGGTCATTCAATGATATAGGTGATTTTCACCTATTTCTAATGAAAAGACCAGATCTGAACAAAAAGTTCGACATCCAAACACAGAACTCAAGAGATGCATAAAAAAGTAAAAAGGAAAGGACCCTTGAGAACTTTATTTTTACTAGGGGAATACTTAAAGTTTGGGGGTATAATTAACTAGATATTACTTTGATAATAATATGAAAAAGAGAAACAGAGGGGGAAAGGTTGTCATACTGGGGAAAAGAGGGAAAAAGTGGTAGAATAAGATCTAAAAAAAAGGAGGTAAAAACAAGGTAAAATCTCTTGAAGAGGCAAAGAAAACCTAATATAATTCAGAGAAAGAGGGGAGAGAGATGAGCATTGTGTAAATCTTACTCTCATCAGGTTGGGCTCTACATGTGTATATCAGACACTTGAATTCACATAGAAACTTGTCAGTTACTAGAGGGAAGTGGGAGGGAAAGGAGGATAAGTAAGGGATAAACTAATAGAAGGGAAAATAGAAGGATCAGGGGAAAGGAGTAAAAAAATGGGGAGGGGATATAAAGGGTAGAGGATTGTTTAGAGGAGGGGTCATCAAAAGCAAAATACTGAGGAGGGGGGAAGGGAGAAAGGGGAAAGGAAAGGGGAAAACATAACTTAGGTAAATAAGATGGCAGGAAATAAAGAATTAGTTATTCTAACTGTGAATGTGAATGGGATGAACTCTCCGATAAAGCGGAAGTGGATATCAGACTGGATTAAAAACCAGAATCCCACAATATGTTGTCTACAAGAAACACATCTAAAACATAGTGACACATATAGGATGAAGGTAAAAGGCTGGAGCAGAAAATATTATGCTTCAGGTGAACAAAAAAAAGCAGGGGGAGCAATCCTTATCTCAGATCAAAGCCAAGATAGATCTAATCAAAAGAGATAAGGAAGGAAACTATATTTTATTAAAGGGTACCATAGATAATGTAGCAATATCAATACTAAATATATATGCACTAAGTGCAATAGAAACCAAATTCCTAGGGGAGAAATTAAGAGAGATGCAAGAAGAAATAGACAGCCAAACTACACTAGTGGGGGATCTCAACCTTGCTCTCTCAGAATTAGATAAATCAAACCACAAAATAAACAAGAAAGAAACTAGGGAGATAAACCAATTGTTAGAAAAGTTAGGTATGATAGATCTATGGAGAAAGTTGAATGGAGACAGTAGGGAGTTTACTTTTTTCTCAGCAGTCCATGGAACCTATACAAAAATTGACCATGTGTTAGGGCATAAAAACCTCAAAATCAAATGCAGAAAGGCAGAAATAGTAAATGCATCTTTTTCAGATCATGATGCAATAAAAATCACATGCAATATAAGGCCAGGAGAAAATAAACCAAAAGTTAATTGGAAATTAAATAATCTAATCCTGAAGAATGAATGGGTGAAA
>JAJPUD010004553.1:118918-192436 GCA_023553655.1 Myrmecobius fasciatus | reverse complement strand
TATATCTGCCAAGGGAAAGTCAGGATCTATATGAGCAAAACTACAAAACACTCTCCACACAAATAAAGTCAGATCTAAACAATTGGAAAAACATCAAGTGCTCTTGGATAGGTCGAGAGAATATAATAAAGATGGCAATACTACCTAAACTAATCTATCTATTTAGTGCTATACCAATCAAACTCCCAAGAGATTATTTAACTGACCTAGAAAAAATAACAACAAAATTCATCTGGAAAAACAAAAGGTCAAGAATTTCAAGGGAATTAATGAAAAAAAAATGCAAATGAGGGTGGCCTACCTGCACCAGATCTAAAACTATATTATAAAGCAGTGGTCACCAAAACCATTTGGTACTGGATAAGAAATAGAGTAGTGGATCAGTGGAATAGGTTAGGTTCACAGGACAAAATACTCAATGACAATAGTAATCTAGTGTTTGATAAACCCAAAGACCCCAGTTTTTGGGATAAAAACTCACTATTTGACAAAAACTGCTGGGATCATTGGAAACTAGTATGGAAGAAATTAGGCATTGACCCACACCTAAAACCATATAAGGTCAAAATGGATTCATGATCTAGGCATAAAGAATAATATTATAAACAAATTCGAACAATGTAGGATGGTTTACCTCTCAGACCTGTGGAGGGGGAAGGAATTTGTGACCAAAGAAGAACTAGAGGTCATCATTAATCACAAAATAGATAAGTTTGACTATATCAAGTTAAAAAGTTTTTGTACAAACAAAATGAATGCAGACAAGATTAGAAGGGTAGCAATAAACTGGGAAAATATTTTTACATCCAAAGGTTCTGATAAAGGCCTCAATTCTAAAATATATAGAGAATTGACTCAAATATATAAGATTTCAAGCCATTCTCCAATGAATAAATGGTCAAAAGATATGAACAGACAATTTTCAGACGAAGAAATTGAAACTATTTCTGGTCACATGAAAAGGTGCTCCAAGTCACTATTGATCAGAGAAATGCAAATTAAGACAACTCTGAGATACCACTACACACCTGTCAGATAGGCTAAAATGACAGGAAAAGATAACGATGAATGTTGGAGGGGATGTGGGGAAACTGGGACACTGATGCATTGTTGGTGGAACTGTGAACGGATCCAACCATTCTGGAGAGCAATTTGGAGCTATGCTCAAAAAGTTATCAAACTGTGCATACCCTTTGACCCAGCAGTGTTTCTACTGGGCCTATATCCCAAAGAGATTTTAAAGGAGGGAAAGGGACCCACATGTGCAAAAATGTTTGTGGCAGCCCTGTTTGTAGTGGCAAGAAACGGGAAATTGAAAGGATGCCCATCAATTGGAGAATGGCTGAATAAATTATGGTATATGAATGTTATGGAATATTTATTGTTCTGTAAGAAACAACCAACAAGAGGATTTCATAGAGGCCTGGAGAGACTTGCATGAACTGATGCTGAGTGAAATCAGCAGAACCAGGAGAACATTATACACAGCAACAAGACTATACGATGATCAATTTTGATGGACATGGCTTTCTTCAACAATGATGTGATTCAAACCAGTTCCTATTGTTCAGCAATGAAGATAGTCATATACATCCAGAGAGAGGCCTGTTGGGCACTGAGTGTGAATCACAACACAGCATTTTAACGCTTTCTGTGAATATTTCCATGCATTTTGTTTTCCTTCTTAGGTTGTCTTTTCTTCTTCTCTTTCTAGATCTGATGTTTCTTGTGCAGTAAGATAACTGTACAGATATGTATACATGTATTGTATTTGTCACATAATTTATCCTATTTAGCATGTATTAGATTACCTGTCATCTAGGGGTGGGGGGTGGGGGGAAGGAGGGAAAAAGCTTGGGAAAAAAAAGTTTTTGCAAAGGTCAATGTAGAAAAATCACTCATATGTTTTGTAAATAAGAAGCTTTAAATATTAAAAAAAATAAAGCTCTTTTATTGCAATTGTGAAAAAAAAAAGAAAAGGACCAAAATGATACCAAGTTATAATGTATCCAACTGTGACTGATCAGACCAATATGTTCTGCTGCAGGTTGGGCCCAAATAAACCATATGAATATTTGCAGTGAATTCTCTAAATTTTTACATGTATTTACAATTTACATAATTTCTTTTGAGCCACTTCAATTCTGTTTTTCTTGGAGAACAGAATTTTCTCTGATATTGATGATGAGGGCACAACATGCCAGATGTCATACAATCAATTTCAAAGTTCTTAAGAGAGACATTGTGAATGTCCTTGTATTACTTTTTCTGGTCACCACATGAGCATTTGCCCTGTGTGAATTCTCAAAAAATTAATCTTTTAGGTAAATATATGTTTGGCATTCAAACAATGCTATGTCTGCCATTAGAATTGTGCTCTACACAGTAACTGAATGCTTGACAGTTTAATTTGAGAAAGGACCTCAGTGTCTAGTATCTTATCCTGCCAGGTGATCTTCAGAATCTTCCTAAGACAATTTAAATGGAAGCAATTCAGTTTCCTGACATGGCCCTGGTACACTGTCCAGGTTTCACAGACATTTAACAACAAAGTGAGCATGATGGCTTCAGTTTGGTAATAAGTCAAACACCTCTTTTCCCCCACACTTTGCTTTGGAGCCTCCAAAACACTGAGCTAGTTCTGACAATGTGTGCATCAACCTCACTATTGTGTACCTGACATCTGTATCATGTATGCATCCTTAGAAGGTGTACCATCAAGACAAGTGAACTTACCTACAGTATCCAAAACTTCTCCATTTGCTTTAACTGATGGTTCCATGTATGAATGATATGGTGCTAGTTGGTGGAGGACTTATGTATTCTTGGTGTTAATTATTCAGTCAAAATTAGCACAAGCATCAGAAAATTAATCCATACTTTGTTACATCTCAGCTTCAGAAGCTGCATTGAGTGCACAATCATCTGCAAACAAAAATATCACTCACCAACTCTCCCTCCACTTTAGTCTTCACCTGTATTCTTTTCAAGTTGAATATTTTATCATGATTTCAAGGTTCTACTAAATTGAGATCTATAGATCAAAGAGCATTTCAGACAAAGTGACGGTCACAAACTGGCTAGTATATTATTTGTGAACAAAATTCCATGTGATATTCAAGGGAATCCATTGCTTCAATTCAAGGTCAATAGATATACTTGCAATTCTCCAAATATTTTGAATTGAATATTGAACTGAAAACTGCATCTCCTCCAGGAATATGAAAGGGAAATAATGAGTCATTGACTTTGAATATCTAAATGCAGCTGCGGAACTATTTTTTTTAAAAAAAAAAATGTTTCTACATGGTTGGGGAGGGTATTAAAAGTAATTTTCCCATATCCAGCTTTCCTCTACTTTTCAGCTGTATGTTTCATAGTATGTGTGTGAGTTGTTTTGCCCAATTAACTGTACACTCCTTGAGGATAAGGATTGTTCCATTTTTTTCTTTGTAACACTATCTAGCACAGTATATGGCAAATTGTAAGAGTTTAATAAATGCTTAACTTATATGTAGCACTACCCCAAAACATTTTTTCTCAGATATTTAAAGCTTTAATATGTATTCATCTTTTTTCTCCTCAATTATTAATCTTCATTCTAGGTCCCCTGGAACTCAAGCACAGTTGATAATATACACAACCCAGGAGAGTTAACCTTCCCCTAGCAATTGTAAAGGAGGAATTGGAATTAATGCAAATCAACTGAGACTGATGTGGAATTGATGAACAAGAATGAAAAAAGGTGAGAGGAAAAGATGGGCAGAAATCCAAATCTCTGAGAGAACATAAAATAACCAATAAAAAGAATGAAGAGTTAAAAACACATTTTAAATCATTACATGTTATGGCACATGAATTAACTTTAGAACTATGCATTTTAATAGGTGTAATTCAGTTATGAGCTGCCTTGAGATGTGGTGAGAACTACTGGAGAAAGAATTGGAAAAAGTTTAAATCAAAAAATCATGATGCTTTCTGGCATTTGTGCAGGAATGATTTCTAAAATAATGTCATTTCACATCTATAACTCAAACTGGGTTTTACTCTGTTGGTTTAACTGCAGCCTATCTAAATTTTAGAAAAAGTCTTTATAGAGTTCAATCTCACATGATGGCAGTTCAAATCTTTTTTAGGGAAAAATCAGTTATGATTCTTTTTTTTTTCCAAAGGACAGACTTTTATAGAATCAGTAAAAGGAACAGAAGCCTCAGAATTTCTAACTCCATGACTTTGAGGATGGAACAGATTATTACCAAGACACAGACCATTTGCATGACAAAGAAAGTAGAGAAAGGGGAGGAAAGAAAGACCTCTTGCAGTATGGAAGGAATAATTTTGGGCAGACCCAAATAACATGTTACCTATGAAGGACTGTTGTATCTAAGTGCTACTTAAAGTAATGATGATTTTCTTAGTTGCATGTAGCATTTACAGAGTGGGAGCTAATAGCCCCAGGATTTATTATGAGCCAGCAATTATAAATGGAGCGAAATCCCTGTTTCCTTCCCATGACAGCAGCTACACCAAGGACAAGAATATATCTTCACTGTTTTAACACTGAGGAATTTTCTTTCCAGAGGTGAAAAAATAGGTTTATTTTAAAAGGGAATTTTGCCAGAATTTCAGTACTAGTGAAATCCCTTTGCCCCAAATTGGCAAGTTGCTTTGTTCCCTAAGTATAAGTAAACTGAAAAATCCTGTGTGAATATAATTCTCTTTCTTGAGGAGAATTCTTAAAAGGAACCATCAAATCACAAGTTGATTCCCATAGACTAACTGTTGAATTAGAAAGGACCTTAGAGATCATTTGTTTGAACCTCCCATTTTACAAATAAAGTGCTGTCCATAGAGTTAAGTAACATGCCTAAAGTCAAATAGTGGTGAAGTCAAGATTAAAACCCAAGCTTCCTGGAAAATCATTTCTCTCCTTGAGTTGACCCAGTCTAATGTTGAATTCTATAATAAACCAGATGAATGAGAATTTTATTTTATTTTATTTTTTACCATTAGGCTGCAGCAATCTTTAACTGAATTTGCTCTACCTCTGAGACATGAGTAACAAGGTAAAAAGTGTTGAGCTCCTTAGTGTCCCAGGTAATTTAAGATTTAAGTTACTTTCAACTTGCTGAGCTGCATTGTTGGAGGAAGTTTTCCCAATGGAAGGAGTTTCCCCATAGTAATGGAATCATAGGGCTACTGTACCTCCCTCCCTTTCTTCATACTTTGTCTTTGGATAGCTATTTGAATGACTGACTAGACAGAAATCACAGAGAGGTTTCTTTTTTGGTTTGTTTTGGTTTTTTGATCATGGCTTTCAGGTAGATCAATATCTTTTAAATTATCTCTCCTGGATTATTTTCCAGGTCAGTTGTTTTTTCAAAGAAATAATTACCCTTGTTTTCTATTTTTCCCCATTCTTTTGCTTTTGTTTTATTGTTTCTCGATTTCTCATAAAGTCAGTAGCTTCCCTTTGCTCAATTCTAATTTTTTAAGAAATTATTTTCCTCAGTAAACTTTTGTACCTCCTTTCCCATTTGCCCAATTTTGCCTTTTAAGGTATTCTTCTCCTCACCAGCTTTTTATATTTCCTTTTGTATCACTCTCATTTCTCTTCCCAATTTCTCTTTCTTGCTTGATTTTCAAAATCCCTTTTGAGCTCTTCTATGGTCTGAGACCAAACTTATTTTTCTTGAAGGCTTTGGATGTAGGAACTTTGACTTTGTTTTCTTCTGTGTTTTGATCTTTTTTGTCACCATAGTAACTTTCTATGGTCAGAATCTTTTTCTGTTGTTTGTTCATTTTCCAAGTCTATTACTTGGCTTTTTATTCTTTGTTAAAGTAGGGCTCTGTTTCCAAAGTGGAGTTTTATGCAGCTATTTTCAGAGATCTTTCTAAAGACCTGTACTGTGAGACAGCACTGCAACCTAAATCTGGGGCTGAGACCTCTGGAAGCCTTCACTGTTGCTTCTGTCGCCACTGCTAATTCATTGGCTCCCAAGACCTACTCCTGGGGCTTCCCTTATACTCTGGTGCAACAAATCTTTCCTGAGGAACTTCTAAGTCATCCTTGGTGTCTGTGGGTGAGAAATCTGGAAACTGCTGCTGCTGCCACTGATTTAGGCCCTAATTCCCCCTCCAAGTTTGCTGGGGCCAGGGTCTTGCTAGAATGACCTTTGAAGCTGTCTTTGGCTGAAAAATGGTTCCACTCTGTCTTTTGTGGGGTTCTGATGCTCTAAATTTTAGAGTAATAATTTAAAAGGTATTTAGAGGGACTTGGGGACTGGTTGGGCAAGTCCCTGCCTTTACTCCACCATCTTGGCTCTGCCTACACAGAAAGGTTTCTGAGAAAAGATTTGTAAAGGTTCAAATACTCAGTCAAGTTTTCTAAAGGGAAAGTTGTTTGTTAGATGCTAGTGAAAAAATATTCAAAGACATTCTATCTATTAATGCAAAAGTGTGAACCCTATACAGAATGCTGTATTAATTATGTCTGTATTCTGCATTACAACTTGTTTTATTTGCTGTTATTTGCACTCATTAGTCCTTAAGCCTGAAAAAAAGAGTCAGAGCAGCCTAGAATTCCTACTCTCAGTAGGATTTAGAATAATTCCTATGTCCCAGTAAGATAGCTAACAGCCAGCAGTTTTCAATTTACTGTCTCTCTTACCTTAGATAGACATAAATTGATTATTTTAAAAGAAAATATTAAGGAAAGGATATAGTATACATGAACTACCCAACAGACTTTGAAAACATTTATAATTCCAACTTTAATTCTTAGAGGTTAGAATTTAGGAACACAGTATGCAAATTTTATGCATAAATATAAAATATAAAATATATATATATAAATTTATATAAATATAAAATTTATGCAAAATACTATACAAATTCACATTGTTCCATTAATCCTATGGTTTAAAAACTTGACTGCTTCCTGGTTTTGCTTAGTTTTGGCAAATTTTAAAGGGTATGATATGTTTGCTATTCTACTGCATGATATTACATTTTCTCTTTGTTTTTTAACCAAACCTTATAGCTTCACTCCTTATTTTTATTAGTTTCTTAGTCTACTCAAAGGGATTTACAAAGCAAATCAAGTCTTTTTATTTTGAATGATGATAAGATGATTGCCTCTTTAAAGCCCTATTTAAAGTAGATTTTTTTTAAGACACATGCTTAAATTCAACTTTATACTGACATTTTAGATTCTAAAGAAAAAATTATCACAGGAATTTGCTTATCTTCTAATCATATATTTGTATAAGATTTAGAGTGACAAATTGGCATAGCATACTGCCCTTGAAAATGACAAAAGAGAATCCAGGTGTCTAAACTTATGCCTCTCAGTTCTCTCAGTCAACATATGACAAATGTTACAAGGTAGCAGAAATGAGTTTTCTAATATTTCAGGGAAATACCTTTTTCTTTTTCTTTTTTTTAATTAAAATTCTAAATTTTGCTTTTTAAAATTCAATAGTATTTTATTTTTCCAATTTCACAAAAAGTCAGTTTTCAACATTCATTTTTGCAAGATTTTGGGTTCCAATTTTTTTTCTCCTTTCCTCTCTTACCTTACCTCCCTTTCCAAAGACAGCAAGCAATCTGATATAGGTTATACAGGTACAATCATTTTGTGAAAGAAAAATCAGAACAAAAGGGAAAAACCACAAGAAAGATAAAACAAAAACAAAAATGTGAAAATAGTATGGAAAGCACCTTTTTCAATCAGATCCCAGAACAGGGTTCCGTCCTCCCATGTAATCATCATTATCATTGAAAAAAATAATTCGTTTGGACCTCTATTCTATTCTAATCAATATTAATTAATTTGACAGAATTATATCAAAGCTCTGTATATAAAACCCCAGAGCTATGAGCTGCAAATTCTAGGTTAACTTGCTTACTAATTTTGAAGTTAACTCCACCCTTGATGGAGTCATGATGATCAAACCCTCATCGCAGAGATTACAGAGATTACAACTACATAGAAAGTTCCCCAAAATATTTTTGAACTGCCAGACCAATCACTTATTCATTAGGAGAAGGTGACCATCTTATGACCACATAGGTCACTGACTATGATAGCTGCCCAAATTAAAGAGAATTCTGTCTACATTATAAGAAAATATTTCTTGCTTCATCCAATTTGTGACCCTGCTAACATATTGCTTATTTTAGCTTATGCATTACATGTCAATCAATGGAATTATTCTGTATTTGATATAGCTGTTCCAGAATGATTGGACATCTATCCCTATAAAAATAGGGCCCTGTAAGGAGGAGGCATCTCAGATCATGAGAAAGATCTGAGGTCTACTTCATTAAAATTTTTAATAGATTTATTTTATTTTATTATTTTATAATAAATTAATTTTATATAATAAATGTAATTTATTGTATTATATTACCATTATGTTATATATAAGTATAATAAATAATTTTATAATACATTTAATAAAGTTTCATTAGCTCAGAACTCTGCCTCAGTTTCTCTTATGGTAGGTGGGATAATCTTAATCACCACATGATCATCATCATAAGAATTTATATAATACTTTAACCTATGTTAGCCTATTTGATTCTTTCTTTTTTTTTTAATTAAAGCTTTTTATTTGTATAACATATGTATGGGTAGTTCCCCAGCATTGATCTTTACAAAGCTTTCCATTACAAATTTTACCCCCAGTCCCCTCCCCTCCCCTAAATGGCAGGAAGTCCATGACATGTTAATAATGTTGAATTACTTGACAAGTTATGCAAGAAAAATCCTATCTATAAGAAAAAAAAGAAAATCAGAGAAAGGCAACACAATGCAAGCAAACATCAATAGAGATCATGAATATGTTATGTTGTGGTCCATATTTCATATCCCTCTCTCTGGGTGTATATAGTTTTCTTCAGTAAACAACTGGAACTGGTTTGAGACAATTCTTTGTTGCAGAGAGCCATGTCCATCAGAATTGATCATCATGTAATACTGTTGTTGCTGTGTGTGATGATCTCCTGGTTCTGCTCGTTTCACTCAGCATCAGTTCATGCAAGTCTCTCCAAGCCTCTCTGAAATCGTCCTGCTGGTCATTTCTTACAGAACAATAATATTCCATAACATTCATATACCATAATTTATTCATCCATTCTCCAACTGATGGGCATCCCTTCAGTTTCCAGTTTCTAGCCACTACAAAAAGGGCTGCCACAAACATTCTTGCACATGTGGGGCCCTTTCCCTCTTCTAAGATCTCTTTGGGATATAGGCCCAGTAGAAACACTGCTGGGTCAAAAGGGTATGCACAGTTTGATAACTTTTTGAGCATAGCTCCAAACTGCTCTCCAGAATGGTTGGATCCATTCACAGCTCCACCAACAATGTATTAGTGTCCCAATTTTCCCACATCCCCTCCGACATTCATCGTTATCTTTTCCTGTCATTTTAGCCAATCTGACAGGTGTGTAGTGGTACCTCAGGGTTGTCTTAATTTGCATTTCTCTGATCAATAGTGATTTGGAGCAACTTTTCATATGACTACAGATGGTTTTTATTTCATCATCTGAAAATTGTCTGTTCATATCCCTTGACCACTTATCTATTGAAGAGTGGCTTGAATTCTTATATATATGAGACAATTCTCTATATATTTTAGAAATGAGGCCTTTATCAGAACCATTAAATGTAAATATGATTTCCCAATTTGATGCTTCCCTTCTAATCTTGTCTGCATTAGTTTTATTTGTACAGAAACTTTTTAACTTAATATAATCAAAATTATCTATCTGGTGTTCAGTTAGGAGTTCCAGATCTTCTTTGGACATAAATTTATTCCTTCTCCACAGGTCTGAGAAGTAAACTATATCACGTTCCTCTAATTTGTTTACAAAATCACTCTTTATATCCAGATCATGAACCCATTTAGATCTTATTTTGGTATGTGGTGTTAGGTATGGGTCAAGCCCTAATTTCTTCCACACTAGTTTCCAATTTTCCCAGCAGTTTTTGCCGAATAGTGAGTACTTATCCCAAAAACTGGGGTCTTTGGGTTTATCAAACACTAAATTGTTAAGGTTATTGCCTAGATTGTCCTGATAACCTATCCTGTACCACTGATCGACTGCTCTATTCCTTAGCCAGTACCAAATGGTTTTGATGACCACTGCTTTATAATATAGTTTTAGATCTGGTACAGCAAGGCCACCTTCGTCTGCCTTTTTTTTTCATTAATCCCCTTGAAATCCTTGACCTTTTGTTCTTCCAAATGAACTTTGCTACTATTTTTTCGAGATCTGTAAAATAATTTCTTGGGAGGTTGATTGGTATGGCACTAAATAAGTAGATTAGTTTGGGTAGTATTGTCATTTTTATTATGTTCACTCTGCCTACCCATGAGCACTTAATATTTTTCCAATTGATTAGGTCCTATTTGATTCTTTCAACAAGCTTATTTTACAGATGTGGAAAATGAGCCAAGGAAATATTAAGTGATTTGCCCAATATCACACAGAGTGTGTCTGAGGAACATCTTTCTGACTCCAAGTATAGTGCCCTAACTAGTGTGCAACACAGATGTTTCCTGAAATCCCTGGAGCTAACAGAATAGAATGCAAGGCCCTTCCCTACTAAGATTATTGGAAACTAGGGCTGCCCTAGCAAGTGAACTGCTTTGTTATGTAGTTTCTAGCAAGAAAACAAATTGGGGGGGGGGAGAGGGAAGTTTTCTCCAACACAATATCAAAAAGGGAAAAGAACACTGTTAAGTGCATGATCTGGAAATTAATTAAGATCCAGCAATCTGTTATGCATGTCCTCCCAGCAATAGTCAGGTTTTCTCATTCATTAGCTTAGGTGCTCTCAGAGATATCTATCTATCTATCTATCTATCTATCTATATATATATATATATATATATATGTATATATATCAGTGATAGTATTTGACAGAACAGTTAGTGACAATTATTTCTTCAGTGTAGACTCCAAAGTTTTCTTTAATTCTTTTCCATTCACTTTCTGCAAGTTTGCTTGATTATAACTCTTAATCCCCAGGAAATTCTGAGCTGGACAATTAATCCTTAAATTAATGGTGTCACAGAAATTTGAAATCCACATTAGGAATATCTAAGGATCAGTGGTCTAGAATAGGGTTTATAGTGGATTGTTATCAAGGAATCCAAGAACTTAGATGGGGGAAAAAATAACATCTATATTTTTATTAACTTCTAACTGAAATTTACTTTTTACGTACACACACACACACACACACACACACACACACAGACAAATGCAATGAGAAAATCAAGCTATCAACAGTTATATTGAAAAAATATATAAAGAAAATACCTGCAATTAGAGAAATGCAAATTTAAACAATTTTAAATTTATACCTCACAATTATCAGACTGGTAGAGATGACAAAAGAGGAAAATGGCAAATGTTGGAGGGGCAGTGGGAAAAATCACTGTTGGCAGAGCTATGAATTGGTTAAGCCATTCTGCAAATCATTTTGGAAATATGCCCCAAAAGTTGCCAAATAATGTATATGTTTTGATTCAGTATATTACTATAGCCTAGAGAAATCAAAAAAAGAAGAAAATTATTTATACATGGGGTACCCCAAAAATCTTAGTGCATTTTAGGCTTTGATAGTGTTAATTCTTTGAAACTGTACTAAGATTTCTAGGACACTCCTTTTTTTAAGCAGTATTTTTAAATTACATAAAAAGATAGCTTTCAACATTTATTTTTCTTTAATTTTTTAAAAATTTTATTTAAAACTAAATACAAAATGAGAGAGAGAAAAAGAAAAGTAAAAAAATAAATAAATAAAATAAAATGTCATGTATGCAGCAGAAATCAGGTAAGATTCAAGACATGTACAATAAATTTCCATTTCAAGAAAGCACATAAAATAAAAGAAGAGATTATATATTCATGACTGTCCATCTTTTCTTTGCTTTCTTGCAGGTTATTCTTTTATTCTCTGCTATGCACTTTTTAACTTTATTTATTTTTTCCCCTTTATCCCTTCCACCTCTTCCAAGCAGGCTACATTTAAGCTTGGGTATATTCATATATAAATGTATATAATATTCAGTTTTTAATAAAAACTTGAATTTCACATTTTTTTCTCTATTCTTCCCTCCTTCCCCCCAGATAGCAAGCAACTTGATATAGATTATACATGTGCAATCACATAATTAGTTAAATTGTAAAAGAAACAAAACAAAAAGGAAAAGCCATGGGGAAAAAAAGTGAAAAATAGTATGCTTTGATTTGCATTCAGATTCCATAGCTCTTTCTCTAGGTGTTGAGAGCATTTAACATCATGAGTCTTTTAGAATTTTCTTGGATCATCATATTGCAGAGAAGAGTTAAGTCAAAGTTGATCATTCCACAATGCTGGTATTATTGCCTACAATGTTCTCTTGGTTCTGCTCACTTCATTCAGCATCAATTCATGTCTTTCCAGGTTTTTCTGAAATAATTTCTTACACCATAATAGTATTCTGTTACATTCATATTTCACAGTTTATTTAGTCATTTCCCAACTGATAGATATTCCTTCAGTTTCCATTTCTTTGTCACCACATAAAAAGCTGCCATAAATACTTTTGTATGGTAGGTCCTTTCCCCATTTTTAAGATCTCTTTGGAATACAAACATTGTAGTGGTACTACTGCATCAAAAGGTATGCACAATTTAATTGCCCTTTGAGCAAAATTCCAAATTGTTCTCCAAAATGGTTGGATCACAATAGATTTGTGATGGAGAGAGCCATCTGCATCCAGAGAGAGAATTGTGGGGACTGAATGTGGATCACAGTATACTAGTTGTACCTTTTTTGTTGTTGTTTATTTGCTTTTTGTTTTCTTGCTTATTTTTTTGATGTGATTTTTCTTGTGCAGCATGATAATTGTGTAAAATATGTGTAGAAGAATAGCACATGTTTAACATATATTGGATTACTTGTTGTCTAAGGGAAGGAGTGGGGGAAAAGAGAGAGAAAAATTTGGAACGGAGTTTTACAAGGGTGAATGTTGAAAACTTTGCATATGTTTTGAAAATAAAAAGCTATTTTTAAAAAATGGTTGGATCAGTTCAAACTCTATCAAAAAAGCATTAGTACCCCAATTTCCCCACATTTTCTCCAATATTTGCCATTTTCCTGTTCTGTGATATTAGCCGATCTGATAAGTTCGAGGTAGTACCTCAGAGATGTTTTAATTTGCATTTCTCTAATCAATAATAATTTAGAGCATTTTTTCATAGAACTATAGACAGTTTTAATTTCTTCATCTGAAAACTGCCTGTTCATATCCTTTGACCATTTATCAACTGAAGAATGTTCTATATTCTGATAAATTTGATTCAGTTCTCTATATATTTGAGAAATGAGGCCCTTATCAGAAATACTCGGTATAAAAATTATTCCTTATCTTTCCATTTTCCTTCTAATCTTGATTACTTTGATTTTGTTTGTGCAAAAAAAAGTTAATTTAATGTAATTAAAATTATCCATTTTGCATTTCATAATGTTTTCCATTTTTTATTTGCATAAATGCTTCCTCTCTCAATAAAATGACAGCTAAAGTATTCCTTTCTTTCCTAATTTGCCTTTGGCATCCCCTTTTACATATAAATCATGTACCTGTTTTGATCTTATATTGGTATATATGGTATGAGATATTGATTTATACTTAGTTTCTGCCAGGCTATTTTCCAGTTTTACTCAGTTTTTCTCAATAGTTAGTTTTTAATCCCAGAATCTAAAGTCTTTGGGTTTGTCTGACTTCATTTCTGTGAAATGTATTTTATAACTGTGTTCATATAGTTCCTGGGTTTGCCTCAGCAAATACACTTCCAAATATTTTATATTATCTAAAGTTATTTTAAATGGAATTCCTGTTTTTAACATAGCAGGAGCTGGGTGTTGTTGGTAATAAAGTGAAATGCTGATAATTTGTGTGGATTTATTTTATATCTTGTAACACTGCTAAAATTATTATTTCAAGTAGTTCTTTAGTTAGCTTTCTAGGATATTATAAGTATTCTATCTTATTATCTGCAAAGAATGATAGTTTTGTTTCCTCAGTGCCTAATCTTTCTTTTTCTTTTCTTATTGCTAAATATAACATTTCCAGTACAATATTGGATAACAGTGGCAAAGATGGGCATCCTTGTTTTCACCTGATCTTACTTGGGTTAATTAAAAACATATCATGCCAAAACAAGTTAGTTGCTTCTCTGATGATTACTGATTTGCTAGAGAGGCAAATAAAATAAGTGAAGAAATTTAATTTAAATCTTATTGGGGGGGCAGCTAGGTAGCACAGTGGATAGAGCACCAGCCCTGAAATCAGGAGGACCTGAGTTCAAATCTGGTCTCAGACACAACACTTCCTAGCTGTGTGACCCTGGGCAAGTCAATAAATAAATAAAAAATAAAAAGCAAAAAAATTTAAAAAATTAAAAATAAATAAAATAAAATAAAATCTTATTGGGAATGCTTCTAGCTTATCCCCATTACAGATAATGTTTGCTAATGGTTTTAGAAAATATTACATATCATTTTAAGGAAAATTCCACTTATTCTTATGTTCTCTATTGTTTTTAATGGGAATGGGTGCTATATTTTGTCGAGCTTTTTCAGCATCTGCTGAGATAATCATATGATTTTTGTTGGTTTTATTATTGATATAGTCACTTACACTAACAATTTTCCTAATATTGGATCAGCCCTACATTCCTAGTATAAATCCTATTGGTCATAGTGCATTTTCTTGATGATAAGTTGCTGTAATCTCTTTGATAATTTTTTTATTTAAAATTTTTGCATATTCATGTGTTTCTTATAAACAACATATGATAGAATTCTGGTTTTTATTCCACTCTGCTATCTGTTTCCACTTTATGGAAAATTCGTCCCATTAATATTCACAGTTTTGATTGCTAATTGTGTATTTTCCTCCATCCTGTTTTCACTTCTCTCTCTCTTTCTCTTTTCACCCTGTCCTCCCTCACCAATGTTTTATATCTGACCACTGTTTCCCTCAATCTGTCCTCCTATGACCACCCTGCTTTTTTCTTTTTTCTATCCTCTCCTAATTCCTTATAGGGTAAGTTAGGTTTTTATTTTTTTATCCAATGCAATGCATCCTTTTTGAATCAAACCTAATGACAGTAAGGTTCAAAAAATGCTCATCACCTCCTTTCTTTGCCTCTACTATAAAAGGTTTTTCATGTTTCTTTGTATAATTTACCACACTCTGCCTCTCCTTTTCCTCTTCCCAATACAACCCTTTTTTTTCACCACTTACTTTTTTTTAACCATCACATCAAAGTCAACTTATATCTACACTTTCTCCCTAAGGATACTCCTTCTAACTGCCATAATAGAGATACTGCTAAGAGTTACAAATATCATTTTTCTATTGAGGAATATAGGTTAGCCTTATTTTTAACCTTATTGGTGGTTTCTCTTTTCCTTTCCTGTTTACCTTTTTATTCTTCTCTTGAATCTTGTACTTGAAAATCATATTTTCTGTTCAGCTCTGATCTTTTCATCAGGAAAATTTCAAAGTCTTCTATTTCACTGTTATGTCCATTTTTACCCTGGCTGGGTAGTTAACTCTATGATGTAGTTCAAGTTCCTTTGCTTTCTTAAATATCATATTCCAATGCCTTCAATCATTTAATGTAGAAGAATTCTATGTAATCCTGACTAAGGTTGCTTAATATTTGAATTATTTCTTTCCAGCTACTTGCAATATTTTCTCCTTGTCCTGGGAGTTCTGGAATTTAGCAACAATTTTCCTTGGGGTTTTCATCCTGGGATCTCTTTCAGGAGATGAGTCTTTCCATTATTATTTTGCCCTCTGGTTCTAGGATTTTAGGGCAGTTTGATTTTTTGATATTTTTGATAATTTTTGAAACATTTTTATAAATTTTGAAATTTGATAATTTCCTTAAAAATGCTGTTCAGACTCTGTTTTTTATCATGGCCTTCAGGTAATCCAATAATTCTTAAATTATATCTCCTGTACCTATTTTCCAAGTCAGTTGTTTTTCCACAGAGGTATTTTACATTTCCTTCTATTAGCACAATTCTAATTTTTAAGGAATTATTTTATTGCTAGCTTTTATACCCCTTTTCCCATTTGTCCAATTCTACTTTTCTTCAGTAGATTTTTTTCCCATTTGATCAATTCTATTTTTTAAGGAGTTTCTTTCTAAAGTCAATTTGTGTGCTTTCTTTTCCAAGATGTTGACTTTTTTCATAATTTTTTTTGCATAGCTATGATTTATTTTCCCAATTTTTCTTTTACCAATCTTACTTGACTGTCAAAGTCCTTTTTGAGCTTGAGAGTAATTCATTTTCCCCTTTGAAAAGGCTTCACCTATAGGCATTTTGACATTATTATCCTCTTCTGAATTTCTCTTTGGATCTTCCCTGTCACCATAGTAGCTTTCTAAGGTCAGGGCTCTTTTTTTTTCCTTTTGCTCATTTTTTAAAGTTGAGTTCTGCTCTTCAGGTACAGAGGTTACTGCTCCAATTTTCTTGTGATGGGAGCCAAGGGCTTGTTTGCCGGCTTTCTGGACTGGGACTTTAGGTAATGGCAATTTACCCACTGATTCCTAGTTTCTCTCCTCCATCTTCTGGAACACTGTGCACAAAACATTTAAAGTAGCTCTTTATAATAGCCAAAAAATGGAAATTAAGGGGTGTTCTTCCTTTTAGGGAATGGCTAGGCATATGAATAGAATAAAACATTATGCCATAACAATGATGACATTGACAATTTCAAAGGAAACTGGGAACCTTTATAAACTGAAGCAGAATGAAGTATGATAACAGTATCATAAAGGAAAATAACTTTGAAAGACTTTAGAATTCTAATCAGCACAATGATAAATCACAAGTCCAAAAGAGCAAAGATGACACATACCACCCATTATCTCATGACAGATAACAAACTTAACAATGCAGAAAGAGAAGACATTCTTTTTTCAAATGGCTAATGTGAGAACTCATTTTGTGTTTCTGATAAAGTCCTCATTTCTAAAATATACAAAGAACTGTGTAAAATTCTGCAGTTGAGAAATGGTCAATGGATATGAACAGATAATTTTCAGATGAAGAAATTAAAGCCATGTTAAAATGCTCTAAATCACTATTGATTAGAGAAATGCAAATTAAAACAACTCTGAGGTGCTGCCTCACACCTCTCATACTGGCTAAGATGACAGGAAAAAAATAATGATAAATGTTGGAGAGGATGTGGCAAAACTGGGACACTAATGCATTGTTGGTAGAGTTGTGATATGACCAAATATTCTGGAGAGCAGTCTGGAACTATGCCAAAAGAGCTAACAAACTGTGCATACACTTTGATCCAGTAGTGTCGTTACTGGTTCTGTATGCCAAAGAAATCATTAAGGAGGGAAAAGGACCACATGTGCAAAAATGTTTGTATCAGTTCTTTTTGTGGTAACAAAGAATTGGAAAATGAGTAGAAGCCCATTTATTAGGGAATGGCTTAACAAGTATGTGAAAGTAATGGAATATTACTGTTCTATAAAAAATGATGAACAAGCTGATTTTAGAAAGACCTGAAAAGATTTACAGAAACGATGCTGAGCAAAACAAGCAGAACCAGGAATACATTGCACACAATAATAGCAAATTGTGCATTGATCATATATGAAAGACTTTGTTCTTTTCAGTGGTTCAATGATTCAAGGTGATCCCAATAGACTTGGGATAGAAAATGCCATCTGCATCCAGAGAGAAAAAATATAGATTGAATGTAAATCACATATGCTATATTCACTTTTTTTCTTTTTCTTGTTTTTTTTTCTCTTGTGGCTTTTCCCTTTTATTCTGATTTTTCTCTCCCAATGTAATTCATAAGCAAATGTGTTTTTAAAAAATGAATATACATATATAATTAAAAAATAAAATTTTAAAGAGATTTTGTTTTGCCAATGTAAATACTGAGGGATTTATTTTTGTAGATTTTTAAAAAATTGTTCAAATGGAAAGCACAGTAGAATATTGAGAGATATAGATTTATAATTTTCCTTTTAAAAATACTTGTCATTTGACATTGAAAGTAATATACATATACCTGCTACAAGATACTGCCCTATTTCTTTATCTTAATTACTCCTCAAAGCTATTTTTCTCAAAAAGCACTCCCAGATACAACTTTCTTGGAAAATGGCTCCTTTCCTTGACTGGAATTAAAGAGGCAGTTCCAGTTTATGTTTTTGATGCAATACCATATACCCCCCTTCTTGCCTTCTTGTTGCCCTAAATCTCTTGCCCATATTCCTTGCTCAGATTCTAGTGATCCTTCTCCACTTTTCTTATCTGTTAGGGAACCAATTGCCTGACTACACAGACTTCCAACCTTTCTTTCCGACTCTGACCTGTAAGAACTACCTGATCCTTATAACTGATCCCTAACCCCAACATACTATCTCTTTCCAAATACTGCCATTTGGTATAACCCTGATATAATTCCTTATACAAGAACCCTAGGGCTGCTATAACCTCTGTGGCTAACATATTCCCTTGATTATTCCCTACAAGCCTCCCATGTTAAACTTTGAAATTATGCCTTGCTAATTGCCTATCATCTAACATAGCACTCATTTTTTCTCTAGGTGGTGAAATCATTTGGGGAATATAATGTGTACTCAAAACTTAAATAGTAGCAAGTTTAATCTCTAGTATTTATTTTAGTTCCTAGTTTCAGTCATTACTTAGTTCTCCTTGTTTCCTTATATACAGATCAGCCCTAGAACTTTCTCCTAAATCAGTTTTTTTTTCCTCTGTCACACAATTTCCTTTCTTATATTCCTTATCTTCTACACTAGGAACTTTAGGAGACTCTAACATCCTGTCCTTGTTCTCTGTCAAGCATCACCTTCTGATGGTCTCACACAATTGCTATTAGTCACTGAGAGATGTGATTCCAATATTTGTGGAGCTTTCCTTGATTTTTCAGTTTCTGGCTTCAACTGAAATCCTCAGCTAAGATATTCCTTCTTCATAAAGAAAAATGTCGGTTCTCTCTTTGCTCTTTTAACCTAACATCTACAGACTTGATACAGCTCTTTCAGGAAAAAAAATGCACATTTAATCTTGATTACAGAATAAATCATTCAGTAGTTTTCTCCCATAAGAAGTAAATTGTCAGTTTTTCCAATTCTTTGCTAGAATGTGTATATCCTCTCCAAAAGATTTCTTATCTGGCATCATGCTCTAGGAACAAGGAAGCACCTTAGCTAATTGGTGCCTTCAGGCTTGTCTATTTTCTTTTAACTTCTATCTTGCACTCACTAAAGGCAAGATGGAAAGCAAATCAAAGACAAAGTTATGAGAGATACTGTACTTAACTTTTCTTTTTCTTGTTCCTTCTGATAGATGAAAGAAGGCAAAGGAGATATAAGAAACAAAATTGAGAGGTAGGATTATGCTTTTCTCTTCTCCTTGGGTAGTATTTCATCTGCTTAGAGGAAAGAAAGAGCATTATGCTGTTATGAAGGAAATTATGTTTATGATTGATTTCACATAAAACCACAGAAATGGGGAAGTAGGGAGCCATATATAAACCTATGGCTTCAAACCAAAAGCAAGTAGATAAAAAAAAAAGCCAAGAGATTTTTTTTCTTTAAAATCATGATATAATAAATATGTATACATTCAAGTAAGATCTATTAAAAGTCTATTATGTATAAGGCAGTAAATACTAAGTGCTAGACAAAAAGGCTATACTTATATTCTACAACAGGAACACAAGTATGTACAAAGATAAGTAAATAGGCATAGATAATTTGAAGAGGAAGCAAACATTGACAGCTGAAGGTTGGGTAAATGGATAACACTGCTAAAATTGCATAAAATCAAGGATAAAGTGGCATCTCAACTGAGCCTCAGAAGATTAAATTTCAGGGAAGAGATGATAAAGCAATACATTCTAGTCATGGAGAATAGCTTATGTGAATGCAGAGAGACAATAGATAGAATACTGAACTTGGGAAATAGCTAGTTTGGACAAAACAAAGAGTGCATGACAGAATAATGTGAAGTAAGTCTGGAAAAATATTTTAAAGATAGATTTAAAGATAGAACGCTATTTTAAAGACATGCCATGCCGAAGAATTTATTTTCTATCCCATAGTCAATATAGAGTAATTGAAAATTTTTGAGTAAAAGAGTAACATGATAAGATGATGTGTTCCTTAAAAAGATTATTTTATCAATTGTGTGGGAAAGAAACCAAAAAGGTGAGAGAATGGAAGAAGAAAGACCAATTAAAAGTTATTTACAATACTCCAGGCAAGTGGGGATAAGGCTGGAACTGGGAAAGTACTTATAAAAATGGACAGAAGACCACAGATAAGAGATGTTAAATATTTTATCGTTGTTTGAATGTGAAACGTGAAGAAGAAAAAGTTAAAGATGACAGATTAAAAACATGGGAGGGTAGTTTTACTCTTTTTGGGGGGAAGGCAAGGCAATCAGGGTTAATTGACTTGCTCAATGTCATACAGATAATAAATGTCAAGTGTTTAAGGTTAGATTTGAGTTCAAGTCCTTCTGACTCAGGACTAATACTTTATCTACTGTACTATCTTGCTGCCCCTTAACTCTAATCAAAAATGGGAAATTTTAGAGAAGGGAACAGTTTAAGCAGGAAAATAATTAACTCAATTTGGATATAACATTAAATTTAGAGTTTGAAGAGACATAGTTCATCTAGTTTTATTTTCACAAAATTACAGAATTTAAGAATTAGCATGGTTCAGAAGAAAGAGACACTGGATTCAAAGAGACCAAAATTACAAGAGAATTACAGTACTCCAATCATTAAATAGTTGAACAAGAGTGGTTAAACAATAAAAATGTCAAATTATACTCAGACACTAATCTCTTGGAAAAGCTTACTTTTTAGTTATCATGTGCCTACTCATTTGCTTCTTAGCCATTTTAATAAAGTTTTTTTTTTTAAAAAAAAAAAAAGGTAAAAACATGGGGATGGGGAGTGGTATTATTTAGACATAAGAAAGAGGATCCAGCATTACTTAGTCTTTGCAACCCAAATGTCTTTTCTTTTCAAAAACCACTTAATTGAACACCTTTGAGATAATGTCTGAGTTTCTATACCAAAATAAATAAATAAATAAAATAAAACAAACCTCTATTGTTAAACAAAAATCCTCTTTAGTAGTTGTGGATCAACAAGAGTTTTGAACAAACAATAAAAAAATGAAATGCAAAATATTAAGGAAAGAAGGAATTTTAGAGATCAAGGGGTCCAACCACTTCATTTTAATGATGATGAACCAGCCTCCTCTAAGGGTTCACAGAGAATTGACCAAGATACAACCCAAGGACAGTGACTCAAATATCAATCCTCAAACAGAAAGGACCAGTATCCTGGGAAAACCAACTTATGCAGGAGAAATAAAGCAGAAACACAGGATTTGTGCTGGTAGTATGTAAAATATCACCTGACAATTCTACTCATTTAAATAGATCAGTTTACAGATGGCATCTTAGAATAGAAAGCAGGTTTCATGAGGCTTTAGATTTCAAATATAAAGAAGGGAGAAAACAGTCTAATTATGTCTACTAAGTCAAATATTGAAGTATTCATGGTTCAATGGATAGAGCACTGAACCTAGAATCAAGAAAACATGAATTCAATTCCAGCCTCAACCACTTCCTAATTGTGTGATCCTGGGCAAGTCATTTAACCTCTGATTACCTAACAAAATGGATCCACTGGAGAAGTAAATGGCAAACCATTCCAGTATCTTTGCTAAGAAAATCCCAAATGGGGTCACAAAGGGTTGGACATGACTAAAAATGACAAGATGTCAAATGTAATAAGTAGTAGCTAATAATAGTAGAAAGGTCCAGTAATTCACAAAAGACAGTCCAAGAAGGGGGTAAACTAACAATCTCATGGTCTTTGATACTTAAATACAAAGTATGGGTAATAAAAGAATGAACTAATAACCCTAACAAAAAGATGCAAATTTCACTTCAAAGATATCACTGATACTTAGTGCACTTGGATGCATGACTAGAATATAGCTAGGGTAGAAAATCTTCATCTGTGTCTTTATATCTTAAGAATAAAGCATGGCACTTTGCAATTGTTAAATGCTTGTTGAGTTGAATTGGGAAGTATAGGGAAAGGAAGAGGAGAAGGAAAAGGGAATGAATAATCATTTTGATGAGGTCTTCCTTGTTGGGGGTGAAACCAAAGAACTAATAAAAATTAATCCCTGAGGCCAGCAGGAAGAAAACACTGATAGAAATCCGTTTAGCTCCATGTCTCACCTCTGGGGAGCTCTCCAGTCAGAAATCCAAGCTATGTCAAACCCTTGAGAACCATCCTCTGTAGTGTCTTGGGCAGCCTCACCTTGCCATGTTCTGTCAGAAATTTTAGTCATATTGATGTCGGTGATGTAGACGTCAGTTGATGGCAGCCACCAAAAGTTGGGGTTTGATCATGTAAAGAAATCACAATGGCCATTCTCTTTGTCAAAAGATAGGTTTATTTAGGGGAATAAGTTATAGACAAAATGAAGGGATTACAATAGACACCAGGACTGGTAAATATGAAATAGAGTTGGGAGAGCATATGAAAGACCAGTTTCTCAATGGAACTCACAATTACCCAGTAGAAAGGGAATATCTCATGAGGTAGGGGCCTTAGCTAAATCCTGAAAGGGAAAGAGTTAATTATCTGTAAGGAGGAGAAGTGGGATTGGGAAACATAGTGGAGTTAGGGGAGATATCATGAGGAAGGGGGAAGGGGAAAGACGCCACTGACCCAAAGGAAGGCAGTAGCATTGGGATGGCCCATCAGTAGATTTTATAGGGAAAAAATTTAACCTCAGAGACATGACTGGGATTTCTGACAGGGCCTGACAAGGTGAGATTGCTAGAGACCCCTAGAGAGGGTCTCAGGGATTTGACATAACTTGAATTTCAGACTGGACAAGAGTGAGACCGTGGAGCTAAACTTATTTCTATCAGGGCTTTCTCCCTGCTTGCCATAGGGATTAATTTTTATCAATTCCTCTCCTAACTACACCCAACATTGAAAACCTCATCAATATCCCTGGGTTTAAACTCTTTCTGCAAATTTACTTGTGGCCTATTCCATGACAGCTGCTTTCCTTTGGATCAGTTGGTCCATGTGGTCTCTCTTAATCCCACCATGATTGTGATGTCTCTCCTGACTCCATTTCTCGTCCTTTTTAGCTAATTAGCCAAGTCCCTTTCAAGATTTAGCTTGCCAGCTAAGGGCATGCTCCAACCTCAGGGAGTGCCAATTTTGGTGCCTACCTTCATCTGGTGTCCACATCACCCCCATTATTTATATTGTGCCTACTCCATGCCAGAGTAGCTAAAGTGGTGCAATGGCCTGGAGTCAGTAAAATGACTCTTCCTGAGTTCAAATCCAACCTCAGAAAATTATTAGCTGTATGACTCTGAGGAAGGCACTTAACTATGCTTCATCATCTATAAAATAAGCTGGAGAAGGAAATAGCAAATCACCCCAGTATCTTTGCCAAGAAAACTGTAAAAGGGGTCACAAAGAGTGAGACACAACTGAAAAATGACTGAACAACAAAAACTATGTACCATTGTGCTAAATGTTTTATAAATATATATTTATGTATATACATAATATAGAATTAATATATATGTAAATATCAGTATCGTCTAATTTTATGCATATCTCATTTATTCCTGCACAAGATATATTATTATTATCCCCACTTTACAGTTAAAAAAAAAACAAGGCATATGGAGTTTAAATAACTTGCCCAGGATCACATAGGTAGGTAGTATTTAAAGCCGCATTTGAACTCAGGCCTTCCAGCGCTCTATGTCACCACCAGCTGTCTTTGTGAAGGGTAAAGCTTGTATTTTAAGAAGATATATTCTCACCATCAAAAAAAAAGTAATGAATTAGAAGGTACAAATATAGTGAAGAATCCTGAGAGGAATACAAATAGAAAGAGAAAAAGAAGAATTATTATTGTGGAAGGCTGTTACACACCTGGTTGGACTAAAGTCAAGAGATGAATAAACAGATCACAAACTCCCAGGCTACCATGACCCAGCAGTAATGGGGGAATTCAATTAGCCAAGCACCCACTGGACTCTGTTCTCTGATCACTCTTCCCAAAGTGTTAAAGAGAGAACTTTTTCTGAGTGAGAATCTTATCAATTATGAGCAACTTGTTGTCAGAAAGAAATGATGAAAACCTCTGGGTTTAGAATCTGTGACAGAGAAGCCTAGTGAGAAGGTCTGATCCACCCCAGAGATCTGAGGAGAGCAGTTCTCAGATGACTGAGAGGAAGGAGTAAAATCATTTCCAAAACCTTGGGCATGGTGTCTTATTTGATCCTTCAGATCCCCGCCCCCAGCTAAGTGTACTACCTTAGCTAGGTAAGTCACCTGACTTCTTTGGGACTCCATTTCTTCATCTGCAAATGAGGAGGTTGGACTGATAGTATTTAAAGTCCTTTTCATCTCAAATCTATGTTCTTATAAAACACGTAGGTGGTGGATAGAGTGCTGGACTTGGAATCAGGAAGACTTGAGTTGATACCAAGTCTCAGTCATTTACTAGTTTTGAAAGCCTGGGCAAGTCTCTTAATCTCTTTGTGCCTCAATTTCCTCAACTGTGAAATGCAGGTGATAATAACAGCACCTACCTCCCAGGGTTGTTATGAGAATAAAAAACAATAATAGTCGTTAAGTGCTTTACAAAGTACCTGGTACATAGCAGGTGCTTAATAAATTCTTGTTTCCTTTCTTCCTATCATCCCATAGCCTAAAGTGCTATAAAGGAAACTCTAAAACTCTAAAAAACAAAATTTGATGAGAACTACAGAAACAATTCCAATGACATGGGAAAATAGTTAAATGTGGCTACACAGGGAACTCACTGACCATCTCAGATCAAATGGAAAATGGAGGCAGATAACTGAATACAAAAGAATGTTGGTCCTTATTATTGTTATCATTATTAAATTAATACGAGAGCTAAAGCTCAAAATGAGCTGCAGCCATCTATGAATGCTACATACAGATAGCACAAAGGGCTTATTTTATCAGTTCTATTGTATGTGAGTGCATTGGATAGTGATAATGGACCACTCAATTCCTATTTTGCTTCTGTTTTTTCTGTCAAAGAAATGGATCTTCACGATAGAAAGTAGAGAATAAAAAATGTTTTAAAAGGAATTGAAACTCAATTATCTTAGAGGAGTCTGAGAACATCTAGCTTCCCTTAACGACCTCACATTGTTAAACCTGGAGAAAAGAAACCCAAGACTATTGAGAAAACAACTGGCAGATATAATTGCTGAGCCATTCACTGCAGGTGGCCTTTCACAGATCCTGGAACATAGGAGAAAAGGATACTGAAAGACTGGAGTACAGCAAATACTGTATTGGTTTTGAAAAGGGGAAAAGAAAAGTCATAGACTAGTAAGCTAGACTTTGATCCTCAGGAAAATTTTAGGTAGTTTATGAACAGTTAGAGAAGCTGTGATCACTAAAAACCAGTGTAGCTTCATCAGGAATAAATCACTCAAAACCTTTTCTGGCACAATCATTAGATTGATAGATATATAGATACATTTTTTTTATTTTCAGCAAAATATATAACAAAGTCTCCCATGCTATCCTCATGGACAAGATGGTAGAACATGGCCACTGTGATAATACAATTAGGTCAACTCAAAATTGGTCAAATGACAAAGCCCCCAAAGATTGTTGATTCATGAGTCAATGTCACCTTGGAAACAGGTTTCTAGCAGAAGACCTCAGAGAACTGGGCTTGACCCTGTTCCAGTTAACATTTTTATAAAGTTAAAAAGTGTATACAAACATACATACACACACACACACACACACACACACACACACACACAGGTACCTTGCCACTCTTCTGCTTTGAAATTCAGTGAATTCAGTAGTCAATGTATTTTGATGAGAAAAAAAAATGCTTTATCACTTGACCATTGTTCAGTACTTATCTCCCTTGGCTGATGATGTCTTGGTTGGGCAGTAGGGATATAAGTTTGGCCAGGAATACTGCCCAGTCCCTGCTATAGCTCATATTACCTTCCATGGGCAGCTCCTCAAAAAAAAGTGCACAGCCCTGTCAGGTTGGAGTCCACAATGCTGAGATGGTATGTGTAGGCTGGCAGACCATGGAGAAGGTCCTGCAGAATGACGGGCTGCAGCATATAGTCTCCTGGCTCTTAAAATGTCCTGGAAGGGACTCAGAGCACCCAGTGTGCTCAACAGGAGCAGGAGCAGTGGCATTGGTGTGGGCACAGATGGCAGCAGTGGAAGCTCCAGGCTGGCACCGGAGCCCTGGGCAGCCTAGAACATGGACCCTAGCTTCGGCCTCCAGATCCAGGCCTGCCCGCCATCCCCAAGAACCTTGGACTGTATGGGGGTGGAGAGGAATATAAAACCTGTGATTCTTCCCAGAAATAGAGTTGGGTCAAGCAGGAAGGAGCTAACTGGGGTGACTTGGCTTGTTTCTCTGCAGCCAGAAGCCCAATTTGCCCCTTTGAAAAATCAGGTGAGGAGAGATGGTTAGGCTGCAGACTAAAGATGTACTCATGGGAAAAATTCATTTGACACTTGTTTTTTCCACTGCTTGTTGTGCCTTCTGGAAGCAATTAAAGATGGGTACTGAGGTACCTGTGTGTCAGGTAGATATGTAAATATTTTACTATGCTATAGAAATGTTTGTTTTATTTCTTAAGTTCAGAATAAAATAAATTTAACTTAAAAATATATATGGGGGGGGGGCAGCTCAGTGGTGCAGTGGATAGACTACCAAGCCAGGAGGACCTGAGTTTAAATCTGGCCTCAGACACGTAACACTTCCTAGCTTTGTGACCTTGGGCAAGTCACTTAACCCCAATTGCCTCAGCAAATATATGTAAATATGTGTGTGTATGTGTGTGTATATACATATATATATATATGCATACATAAAAGGCAGCCATGAAGAAGGAAAGAAAACACACAAAAAAGTATATATACTAAAATCTACAATATATATGTGAGTAACTATAAAGGGAGAAGCACTGGGGGAAAACATTTGGCTTCTGTATAGTGAGATTAAAAGAATTTATGGATATAGATAAATAATCCCTTATTCTATTTTGGAACCAAAGTACCTTCTTACTTTCTTCCTTTACCACTTCTTGAGTCAATATTCACCTTCCCATAATTTGGACCCTCAATGTTTGGAATACGAAGCAATGTCTGTCTCTGTCTTTCTCTCTGTCTTTATCTTTCTCTGTGTGTATCTCTGTGTCTGTCTTTTCCTCTCAAGTGTCTCTCAGTCTCTGTCTCTCTGTGTCTGTCTGTCTGTCTGTCTGTCTGTCTCTCTCTCTCTCTCTCTCTTTCAGGTTACACTAATCTTTAAAATAGAAAGGGAAACCTATGCAACTGGCAATATATTTGCTTACTTTTTATTCTGTAATGCCGTTGCCATTCAGAGGTATCTGAATCTTTGTGACCCCCTTTGTGTTTTTCTCGGCAGAGATATAGTTTGCACTTTCCTTCTTCAGCTGATTTTACAGATGAGAAATTGAGGCAAACCAGGTTAAGTGACTTGCCCAAGGTCAAACAGCTAGTACGTATCTGAGGCCAGATTTTGACTCAGGGAGAACAGCCTTGTTGACTCCATCCACTGTGCCCTTTGCTGCCCCATTCTGTTATACACTAGAGGATAATGTCCTCATTACATGACTACTTAAAATAAGAGTTTCTAATAAGGAACAAACGTGAGTTAATTAAAAACATATCATGCCAAAATAAGTTAGTTGCTTCTTTGATTGTGATTACCGATTTGCTGGAGAGACAAATAAAGTAAATGAAGAGTCTTAATTTAAAAAGCATCTTGACATCCATCCCCAATACTGTCTCCCAGAAACAATGAGTGTTAATAGTGCAAATTAAATTAAACCATCAAACAGATGACTTCAAATCCATAGGATAACAAATCATGGATGGGGAATATGGTAGTTATCAGAACTTATGTTCAAGTAATGAAGCTAGATAAACTTACCTGGCAGAAAGGCAGCCAAGAATGCCCTTCAGAGTGGGCATTAAGAAATCGGGGAGACAAGCTAATTGATACAGTGGAAGGAGCACCAGCCCTGAAGTCAGGGGGACCTGAGTTCAAATTTGGCCTCAGACACTTAAAACTTCCTGGCTGTGTGACCTGAGCAAGTCATTTAACCCCAATTGCCTCAGCAAAAAATAATAAAATTTTTTTAAAAAAAAAAGAGGAGAAAATTGGGCTTATATCCCAAAGAAATCATAAAGGAAGGAAAGGGCCCCACATGTGCAAGAATGTTTGTGGCAGCCCTTTTTGTAGTGGCTAGAAACTGGAAATTGAATAGATGCCCAACAATTGGAGAATGGCCAAATAAATTATGGTATATGAATATTATGGAATATTATTGTTCTGTAAGAAATGACCAGCAAGATGATTTCAGAGAGGCTTGGAGAGACTTACATGAACTGATGCTGAGTGAAATGAGCAGAACCAGGAGATCATTATACACAGCAACAACAATACTATATGACGATCAATTCTGATGGACATGGCTCTCTTCAACAATGAAATGTTTCAAACCACTTCCAATTGTTCACTGAAGAAAGCCATATACACCCAGAGAGAGGGATGTGAAATGTGGACCACAACATAACATTCTCATATTCCTTGATTGATGTTTGCTGACATTGTGTTTCCTTTATCTGATATATCTTTTGTGTAGATAAGATTTTTCTTGCACAACAATGATAAGTTTGGAAATATGTATACATATATTCGATTTGCCAATATTTTAACATAATTAACATGTAGTGGATATCCTGCCATCTAGGGGAGGGGTGGGGAGTTGGGGGGAAAATTTTGTAACAGAAAGCTATCTAAGGGTTGTTGTTGAAGAATTACCCATACATATGGTATGCAAATAAAATTTTAAAAAAATTAAAAATTTTTAAAAAAAGAGGAGAAATCTGGGCAGTTGAGTGAGATTTCAGAGGTCTCAGAGAAAATACAGAATTTGGAGATGGAGCCAAACAAGCAATGAGTAACTAGGGAGGATCCTAGCAGAAGGGTAAAGCATGATGTCTTGATAGTTCAAGCATTCAATAAATGATAGGAAGTTGTAGCTTGGGGTAGTCAAACCGTTATTCAGAGTAGGTCTATTGTCCCTAAAAGAACTGGCAGAATAAAAACTGGATCATAATTGCAGAAGAACTAAAGTATAAGAAAACAATTAAAAACTAAACAAAATCCAACTAAAGTATAAAAAAATTGGCTGAAATTCTTCAGAATGAGGCATAAATTATTATCGAATTATTGAACAAGCTTCTTCTTTAATGCAAGCCCAATCTCAATGTACTTAACAAAAGACATTACATATTTGTTGATAAACGATGATAATGAACACCAGTGACTTTTCCAAATAAGAGCCAATTATCTGTGTCCCTCATGTCCCAAAGTCCATTAGTATGGCACTCTTTCTTTATGGGCGAAGATCAGCATGAGGGGCAAAGAGAAGTCATCAGGAGTGGGAAAGAGCTTCAATTCTTCCATCTTCAAATGCATTCAGACTTTGAGTTGCTTCAGGCCCTAACAGCACTTTAGGGGCTTTTGACTTCCAGCTTCTGGGGAAAAGATGCAATATGCCAAAGCCACTTCAGATTGATTGCTAAAGGAAAAGACTCTGGGAAGAAGCAGACATGAGAAGAGCTGGTAGCTTCTATCATCTCCCTATTCCCAGCTTGATAGTCTAGAGACTTAAGTTGTGCCAGTCAAAATCCATAAACACTTAAAAGAAAACAATATGCTGACTGAGGAACAAAAAGCCCGAAAGTCCCAAGGGTAAAAAGAGCAACTCATTTTCAATTTAGTGATTATTGAACAGGCCAGGCAACATAGCATTTACACCAAATTTGTTACTAATAGCTATCATTTTAAGCACTTTCACAGAGTGCTTTAAATGTTATCCCATTTGATTCTCTCAGCAATCCTGTATGGAAGATGCTATTAGTATTGTCTCCATTTTATAAATGAAGCAGTTTAAGCAAGAGACTGTGACTTGCCCAGACAATCAGTAACTGAGGCAGGCTTTTACTCAAGTCTTTCTGACTCCAAGTCCTGGATTCAAACCAATGTCCCCTAGCTGTCTATTAATTATTAACTAAGGTCTTTACTCAGGTCTGAGCTCATATGAACCACAAATAATTTTTTAAAGATTCAAACAGAGCAAGAATACCAGAAATATTGACTTGGAAAATTGTTCTGAGTTTAGAAACATATCGCTAATAAAATAGCATCAAGTAAAATTGATATAAAATGTATTATTTTTTCAGGGAAATGAATTAAACTCATTATGGTTCTGCCAGCATTAAATCCAAAACTACATTTGGCTTCCAAATTAAAGAAGGTGCCAAAACAAAACATCTTATTAAGCATACATGACAAATAGATGACACAAATTTTATCTAAAGAGATGACATCGAGTATTATGGCTCTATTGAAAAACTACTTAATCTCATAAAAACTTTCTTCACAATACTAAAATATCATTTGATTCAATCAGTATAGTTATTCATGTATGTCAAAGAAAAATATAAATTGAAGGTTTTGAACTTAAATTCAAAGGTCAAACAGAAGCAGTGAATAAAGGCAATGCCTGCAAATATCTTGGTAGTCTTCCCTCAGGACACTTCTAATATGTCTACATCTGTATATATAAAAGAATAATGGTCATCCTGAAGTCAAAACTGAATGGAAAGAAGATATTTAGAACAATTAACATCTATACAATACCAGTCTTAACAGATACTTTTGGTTGAGTAAAAATGGATGAAAAGAATCATGAGACTGTTTTATAATCTTGCAATATATTAATAAACTATGAGGGTAGAACTGAATCAAAGGCTTTCTAACAACAAAAGCAACATAATATAAAGGATTTGCAGGTGTCTTGATCAATCATTATTGAATCAATAATATATTCCCTAGAACTTTCTAGCAGTCCCTTTTTGCTTCCCAGCTAATATATTGTTTTCATGTATCTTTAGATTTCTCTTTCAGAAACAACCTATGAATGTTTCATATGTTAATTATTAATAATAACATTATTATTGAGGCAGTAAAAATGTAAAGATGTCCACTCACTCAGAAGAGGAAATCTCTAAGATCACATCCTGTTTTCCTTCAAGAGGACTTGATTCTTACCCCTTCTTCTTCCTCATGTTCAAGGTGCCCACCAAAGCAACAAATTCTGCTTTCATAGCCAGTCTTGATAATGAAAACAATATCTGGACTCCATCACAAGCCCCTCCACCTTTCCCTATGACATACATTCAAGGTTAATATCCCTTTGGCCAATAAATTACAGTGTCTGAAGAAATACATCTTTAGGTTGTAATAAAAAAACCTGGTACATTCTGGTTCCAGAACTAACAGGGTCATGACTATATAAAAAAAAATCAGTCTCCTTCCTTCCCTCTTATCCTTACTTCAAGATGGGTGAGAAGCAAGTGTTAGCAAGAAATGGCAAGCAAGGTGAGACAAGAAGTGAGAAACAATTGCAGAGGGGAGAAAGACAGAAGTTCTAGCTGTTTTAAGAGAAAAAGCTACTGCAGCATGGTCACAAAAGCGGGTTGGAAAATGGGAAAGAACACAATCAGTGAGGAAAGGACTACCCCAGTACTGCCCCAGCCTCCACACTCAAACCACTTCAGCTGCAAAGCCAAGGGAATGAAGGAAATTCAGAGGATTCTGCAATTGTCATAGTAAGATCAAGGAACAGAGCACTGAAATGCCACACAGATAAAATCCAATGAATTCTCTAGTTGCATCCTCTCTGGCTCTTTCCCCTGCTCTCTCATTCTTTGTCTAGGGAGAATAAAACTGGTTTTCTAAACTTTGTTCGTTAAGACTCCACTTTCTGTTTTGCTGCTGGCTTTAAAAGAAATGATTTTTTTCAAGGCCATAGAGACCATTTATTATCTTATTGATTTGTTTGTGTCCTTGGGGTAAATGCCAAGGGGTGGGGGGGCAAGTGTTGAGGTATCCAACGGGAGAGAATTATAAATGCCTTAAAGCTCTTGTAAAATCTGAAGGATTAGAGCAGTAAGAGACTTTTTTTCATATTTTAGAATTTCCAAGAGCAGAGCAAGCGAATCTCAACCAATAAGTAGACCTTAGTGCACCTGAGCCAGCAGCTGGCAGTGGGGAGGAGAAGAGTAGGGATTTTAAAAGAACAAAGTGGATTTCCTGATATGACTGCCTCGAGGACCTTGGTATTATTCTGATATTTTTTATTTTCTTTTTTTGTTTGATTTATTTTGCATTCTGAAGTGTCTCCCTCTTTTTCTCCCACCCTGCACTAGAAAAGGCCAACATTTGACACAAATATACATGTGAAACCATACAAAACTTCCATTTATCAGTTATTTCTCTGAGGTGAAGAGCATCTTCTCTTTGAGGTCCTCTGAAGTTGATCTGAATAGGATAGCCTAGCCATTCACAGTTATTCTTCAAACAATATTAGTATTACAGTAGACAGTGTTCTTTAATTTTTTTTCATCTGAAAATTTTCTCGAGCTCATTATCTTTAACCCTAAATCTTCCCCTCTTTCCTACTTCCCTATTATTGTCAAGGACACGACCATGCTCCCATTTACCCAAGCTTGAAAATTATGTTTTATCCTTGCCTCTTCACTCTCCATATGCAATCTGATGACAAGGCCTGTTGATTTTAGTTTTGTAACATTTCTCTTCTCCTGTGACACTGCCTCCACTTTAGTAAAATCACTTCACACCAACTACTGAAATAACCTTTTACTTCATCTCCCTTTCTGAAGTGTGTCACCCCTCCAGGCCAACCTCCCTTCAGCTGTCAAGTTGATCTTCCTAAAGCATTGATCTAACCATGTTATATCCTTCACACTATTCAGTAAACTGCAGAATAAAATACAGAATACCATATGGTACTTAAAACCCTTCATAATTGCCCTCCTCCTTCCTTTCTACTCTTTTTACTCCTCCGTACATCTGCTCATCCCCAAATGCCCAGGTCCAATGACACTGCCTTGTTGTTGCTAACATAGGCACAAGACATTCTATTTCCAAACTCCAGGCATTTTCACAGGATGTCCCTCACACCTAGAATTCTCTCCTTTCTCCATCCCTTCACATCCCAGATAAAATCCCATCTTCTGCAATAATCCTTTCCTGATCTCTCTTAATGCTAGCACCTTCCCTCTATTCATTTTCTCCAATTACCTAATATATATATGTATATGTGTACATATATATATACATATATATATATATATCTTGTTTGTACATATTGTTTACATATTGTCTACCCCACTAGACTGTGAGCTCCTTGAAATTTCTGGCCACTTAATAAATGCTTATTGCCTAACTGCCTGACTTTCATTATGATTTCTGTTAATGACACAAATATTTGGATAGAATGCTATTGACACACAGACAGTTTAAGAAATTGACTTAATTTTGCTCCAAAATAATGTATCTGCTCAACAAATGAGGCCAAAAACTTAGACATTTGGAGTGTTCAAAACTGCTGCTGACAGATGTATAGTGGTTGCCAGGCAACATCATGCATTATTATTTCTTCATTCCAAATTCCCAATTCACAATAAAGGTCTTCAGAGTGAATCCATTGTTCATGGTGAGCTAAATACCATTCTTCTTTGTAGCCATTCAATTTAGAAAAGAAATTACAACATACTGTTTAATCAACATAAAGTGATATGTTCAGAGCATTTAACATCTTCTCACAATGTAGCTTTGTCCTTAATTTACTTTAAACTTTCCCAGGCAAACCTCCTTTCCTCACCTTTACCCGATTCATACATACACTTTCAGTATAGGAGACATAGGAAGAAATGTTTAGTTTAGCAACATTAACTCCATCTTTATTATCCATATTATACAGAAAAGGAAATTCTAGTGCAACCATGGTGAATTATTTCCATAAATTTGCAGCTCCTCTACAAAAAGTATATACTTATAATCTACAAGTTTTCAATTCAAGTCAAACAGCATTTACTGAGAGTAATTACAATACTGACTGTAATTTTCATTCCTGACACCTAATTGCCATGTTTAATCAACTGTGTAACTTAAAACTGGGATATTCTATGAGCATACCTTTGTGGTACCCTACTGAAGGCTGTGTTTATTAAAATGTTTAGTTCAGAGTACCAAGTGCTTCCTTCCAGGCCTTGAACCTAACCTACTGGTAATACTCCTGTAGAATGAAAAGAAAGAAGAATTTAGATCTCTGCATAGCAAGGCCTTGGATAATTGCTAAGAAGTTGGAAGAGACTATTAAATCAATATGCAATACAGTAGAAGCTCATTTGCTTACATTGATTGGAAACAAAAGCAATCTGTATAGAATAAAAGCTCACAAAATTAGAGTCATTGTGAAAAAGGCTAGTATGGGTGATTGAATAAATATTTTAAAAGAAATGCAATTTTATTTATTTCCGGTACCAATAATGCAGTAGGATAGAAAAACATTGAAGATGCCAAAAAATTTGTAACTGGCACACCAAATACTTTCATATATACTGGTACTTCTAAAAATACATGGGGGAAAAGGGTATAAGTCATTAGGTATCTGGGATTCAATGAAAAGGATATACAGGAACTTCTGAAGTGACCACATTTTAAAAAAGACCTCAAAGGTGATTTTTTTCTAAAGCACATGTCATCCTGGATGTTCAAGAAATTCCAGGGACTCTTTATCTCCTCCAGGACCAACATTAAAATCCTTTATTTGGTTCCTTCCTGCCTTTCCAGACTTCTTGCACCCTATTCTTCCTTTTTCTCGTGCCCATATATTCAATGATCCAGTGATGATGGTCTCTTTACCGTTCTTCTCATATTGATGAAGCACCACGTGGTAATGTGAAAAACTGTGGCCACAAGAAGCCTTTTAGTTCATAAAAAGGCAAAAATTGGCGACCAAGATAATCTAGAAATGAGTAAAGGGAAGACATTTAAAGGTCATAGGGAAGAGGGAAAGGGCAGTGTCTAGAAAGTTAGGGAGAAGAACAAATTCTCATGCTTATTATTATATCCATGTCAACAACTGCATGATGGGAACCTGAGAAGTAGGATATGGTAATATAAGATAATGAGGGGGGGGCAGCTAGGTGGCGCAGTGGATAGAGCAGGAGTCAGGAGGACCTGAGTTCAAATTTGGTCTCAGACACTTAACATTCCCTAGCTGTGTGACCCTGGGCAAGTCACTTAACCCCAATTGCCTCAATTAAAAAAAAAAAAAAGAATATACATGTATAAGATAATGAGGGTACTTTGGTCACAAAGGCTATTTGTAGGCAAGATATCTCTAGTGAGCCTATTCAGAAGAAAGGATCCCTTATCTGCAGGATCCTTTGGCTTGAACAACCCAAAGATAAAACTGTTCCAGGATGGTGGCCTCCCTTTGTGTATGATAAGGTTGACAATGGTTAGAATTCACATCATTTCTAAGGGCTGTATCACATCAAAATGAAATTCCATCTTCTGACACCATATATTTTTACTGACTCTCCCCAAAGCCTGGAAGTCTTTCCCTCCTCATCTCTGTCTCTTTGTTTCCCTGTCTTCCTTCAAATGTCAGCTAAAATTCCATCTTCTAAAAGAATCCTTTCCAGATTCACACATACACACACACACACATACACACACACCCACCCCTCTTCCATAATTCAGTTCCCTACTTTCTGAGATTACTACCAAATTCTCCTGTTTATATTTTGTTTATACATAGAGTTTGCTCCATTAGATTATGAGTTCCTTGAAAGCAGGGAGTGATTTTTTTGCCACACAATGCCTGCAATATAACAGGCACTGGATAAATACTTATTTGTTGAGGAGTTGTTGACAAGACAAAAAAAAAATTGGTTTTTTTTTTAATTAATTGAATGAGTAGTTCAGGTCAGTTTAGAAATCCTTTAGTATGAAGACTCAAGGATCTGTTCTTGGCCCCAAGATTTTTAACATTTTTATTAATAGTCTGAAGGCACAGATGCTGTGCTAATCAAATTTGCAGAAGATAAGAATCTTGGAGAGTTTGTTAATATGCTAAATGACAGCAACAAAAATTATCTTGATAAGTTAAGATGTTGTTGTTCTTGTTGTCCAGTTATATGTGATTCTTTATGATTCCATTTGGCAAAAATATTGGAGTAGTCTACCATTTCCTTCTCCAATTCATTTCACAAATGAGGAAACTGAGGCAAACAAGGTTAAGAGATTTGCCCAGGATCACAGAGCTAGTAAGTGTCTGAAGTCAGGTTTGACCTTCACAAGATGTCTTCCTGACTCCAGGCCTGGTGCTTTATCCATTGGATCAGCTAGCTGTCCAATTCTGCTAAGACACTGGGCTAGATCTAATAAGATGAAATTTAATTAGGACAAAACATAGTATTGCACTTGGGTTAAAAAAAATCAGCATCACAAGTATGAGATAAAGAAAACTTAGGTAGATAAAAATTCATCTGAGAAAGGACCTGGGAGATCAGTGTGTTGAAAATTCAATAATGTCAACAATGCAATATAGAAGCAAAGAAAATAATGTGGTCCCAGACTGCACTAAGAGAGAGAGTAGATACAAGAAGAGAAATTCCCTGATCTGAGTATTACATTTGGTTCTAGGTGACATGTTTTAGAAAAACAATTATGCTATAAAACATCTGAGCCCATGACCAGATTTATTAAAGATATTAAATCCATGCTAAATGAAAATTTATTTGAAGCAACTGGGGATGTTTAACCTGGTGAAGTGACTATTTAAAGGTGACAAGATAGCTTCCTCAAGTATTTGAAGGGCTAGCTTATGTAAACAAAATTATTCTTATTGATCCCAGAAAGTAAACAAGGAGAAATGGAAAGAAGTTTCAGAGAGATGAATAGCTAACTCAAATGGTAATGGGGCTGCCCAGGCCTTCAAATAAAGGCTGAATAAAGGTTAATTTTTTTTTTTTTTGGCTGAGGCAATTAGAGTTAAGTGACTTGCCCAGGGTCACACAGCTAGGAAGTGTTAAGTCATATTTGAACTCAGGTCCTCCTGACTTCAGGGCTGATGCTCTATCCACTGGGCCACCTAGCTGCCCCTGAATAAAGGCTTTTTAAGCAAATTGTAAATGAGATTCTTGTTCAATTATAGGTTGGAATGAAACCCTTCAGATTCTGTAATTCTGTGGTTAAAACAAATACAAGCTAAAGTATGTTTATAAGTATTCTGTGGTAAGAACTCTGAATATTTCCTCTTTGCAATATTCTCTACATTATTATGTACTAAGAGGCAAATTTGATAAGCAACACTCAGCTCCTATTCAAATGATTACAAATTCCAAATTAATAATGGGCTTTGGGGGAACATGAAAACTCAAATATTCACAAGCCTCATTTACAGACCATCCTTATACCTAATCTCAATATAGTGCCAGGAATATCTGCTCTCGTTCTCAAATGGATTCTTTTTGTTTTTTATTATTGTTTTATTTTTTCAATTACATGTAAAGACAATTTTTAACATTCTTTTTTATAAAATTTTGAATTCAAATGGATTATTTTAAAGAGTATTTCTTCTTTAATTGCCTTTTTTAATTTAGAAAATATTGTTCTTTGTTTTGAAAAAGAAGCCCTTAAGACTGAAATTGTGTTCTTTAATTTACAGATGATGAAAGAATTCTTAACTTCAAATCAAGAGATCAAGGTTCCCCTTCAGTGCATCATATCTCTTGGCCTCAGTTTCTACATTCATAAATAAAGGAGTTGAAATAAATCATCAGTAAAGTCTCTTCTGCTTCAAACATTCTATGACTAAATTTCCTTTGATGGCAGAGAGAGATAAAACCAGCATCAAACACAGGGGATATTCTATAGTTTCCCTGCCAACAGAAAGATCTCTACACCTGGAAGTTTGAACAAGAAAGTATAAGGAAAGAATGTGATCAATCACCCACTAATGGCCTACAAATGTATGAGAGTGTGCATGAAGGCATAAGGGTAAGATACACCAGCAGAAAGATTAGGACTATAATTGGTGTTTTGACATTTTAAGAGAAGAGAAAGAAGTCTCCATCCATTTTTTATGGAGCCATTCTAAAATATTTTGGAAAGAAATCTCTAGACAGTGACTCATCACTAATGACTTTTTTGATTCCTAATTGCTATGAATATCTGGTGGGTTCTGACAGCTAACTGGAAAGCATACACAAATTGGAATGGTTATGACTATTGGGACTTAGTTGTTTCTAAACAATGCCAGACATTCAGATTAAGCTAAAAACTCAGATCAAAAATCCAGCTAGGTCACTTCCATGATGTTAAATCATTCTCATGCTTGGATAAAACCCGTCTTAACAATAAGTAATTTACATAGGGATATAAGTTTTAAAAGGCATTTTCTGGACAACTACCTTATAAAGTTACCTACTTCACAGTTCAAATAGTATTTCTCCCATTTGAGAGATGAAGCAATTGAGGCTTGAAGAGATATAATGACTTTCCCAATGTCATGAGCAGAGTGTCAAAGTTAGGATTCGAACCCTAGTTTCAAAAGTTTTTCCATTTCACTGCTGCCTTCTCCACACAGATGTCTTCACTCAGAAGTCACACTGTAACTGCCAAAAGCAAATAAAATCTTACCAAACCTTGGGACAGAGATCTTGTTTCTTGTTACGGTGGTACAAATGAGATGATATAATTAAAACAGTTCTTCCTTCTTCCAAACTAATCATGGTTCAGGGAAGCTCTGTCCCCAAAGCCCAAGCAAGCTCTAGCAGGTGCTGCCAAGTTGAGAAGGTGTTGAGCTTAATTTCCATGACAGACTAGTTGATCACTTCTTGGGGATCATTCCAGCTAATTTTAAAGAGGCTCATCGCGAAGTTGACTCCAGAGTGATGAATTTTCATCACAATTTTACCTTATGGAGTCATTCTACCTCCATACTTCCAAGTACACACTAAGGCTTAAGTAATTCATAAAGTACTTCAGCAAGATACCAGTAATTACTTTTGATACAAGTTACACTCTAATACTAATGTTTAATCCTTAAATATTTTAGTCTTTTTTAATGGTTCCAATTTTAATTACTTGATCAACATTCCTAACAGTAAAATGTAAGTTCCTTGAGGGGAAGGGCTGGTTCACTTTTATATTTGCCCCAAATAGTACCTGACACATAGTAAGCACTTAATAAATGCTTCTTGATTGATTATTCTTTACTTCAGGTTCTGTTACTTCGCATTTTCAGCAGCAGGAGTTGAGAAGTAGCAGAAACATGTCTACCAGATTTGCTACCAATATTTGTTATCACCAAAAAAAAGCCTATCAGTTCCTATCATTCTGGGCTCAGTGATGAACAATCATATCACCTCCTTTATTCTCAGTACTGGGTCTCATTTAATGTAAGCTTTGTAATTCTATATATAATTACTAACTTTCTTCAAAATGCCAAGATTCAGGCATTCAGGCAATAAATGTAAAAGTGGAGTGTCTATTTCCCCTACTAAAAAATCAGGTTTCCTTGGATGCTGCACTTAACACAATGCCTCAAGTAAACTCTTCTTCCTTCAGTATAAGTTGGGTTAGTTGGCCTTTTAGCACAGTGCTTGGCATATACTAGGTGCTTAATAAATGCTTATTGACTGTTCCAGAACTGGTTTCTGTGATTCTGGAATAATAGAAGTTATGGAATGATTTACAATGAAATCTGCATTAATAAAGTACGCAAGGCTAATTATGATACATTGAGAACAATAGTGCCAGTCTATCTCTTCAAGGAAAAGTAGCCAGTAGCCAGAATTTCAAAAAAATAATAATAATAAGGCAAGGAGAAAAAAGACTTAATTGCTAAAGATGAGGTAAGCCCTTATGGTTCTGCTTAAACAAAAAATTATAATGCTACATAAGTGAGAGAAAAGACAGTTGTCTTCACAGCGGGGAATCTGGAATCTGGTGTGCATCAATGTCTGTCCATCACTCTTAGGATCTGTCCCCTCCACCCCATGCTGTATGTGTCTCTCATCTCTGCTTCCTGGCCTCATTCCTTCAAGTAATGCCTAAAATACCCCCACCAATAAGAAGCCATTCCTGATATGCCTTAAAGTTATTGCTTTCCCCCTGTTCAACAATTTATCTTGTATATGATCCAAATTCTGTTTAATACATTCTGTTTGTATATGTAGGTGAATATATGTATATATATATATGAAATATATATATATATCCTATATAGGATAATTTATTAATATAGTCTCTGTGTCTATACATACACATATATCTTTTGTAGAATATATCATATTTATTACATACATATATACATATATCTGTCTATGTATATATCTATATCTATATATCCTGTGTATTTATCCTATACACAGAGCTAGTTTGTACATAGTTGTTTGCATGTTGTTTCTTCTATTAAAGTCTTAAAGGGCAGGAACTGATTTTTGCCTTTCTTTGTATACTGGTACTCAGCACAGTGCCTGGTGCTTAATAAATGCTTGTTGACTAGTTAAATGAATAGATGATTCATGCACATCTCTGATAGCTCCACTTCAATAAGTGCCCCTTAAGGCAAGTCCTCAATTTTTTTGGTCCTGGGCATCCCTTTATATTTTTAAAAATTAAAGATCCCACTCTCAGTTAGAGTTTTTGCTTGAGTAGGTTATAATTATCAATGTTTACTACATTAGAATTTTAAACATTTAGCATTATTATGAAAATAATAATAATGATGCCTCATACACCCTTCCCTGAAAGAGTCTTAGGGAGCCCAGAGGTTCCCAGAATCATACTTTGAGAACTACTGCTCTAAGATGTTATCAGAGTGGTCCTGACTTCCTATTGGGAAGGTACAAACCAAGAAATATATGTAAAAAGCTTTACAAACTTTAAAGATCTATGTATATTTCAGCTATGATGAGTGTGATTATTGACATCCATTAATTTTACCATTTATATGCAAACCAGAGTAATGTTGAGTGAAAGAGCTATTTTAATAAACACTTTATCTGCCAATAACTACATGATGCTGTTTCTTATATTAACAGTTAAGTAAGGTATATAAGTAATAGAGAGAGAAATGAGAGAGAGAGAGAGAGAGAGTGAAAGACAGAGAGAGAGAGAGTGACAGAGACAGAAACAGAGACAGAGACAGAGAAAGCTAGAAGAAATGTACTAGACAAACCAAAGAGATCATTAAAGCTGAAATTGGGCCACTTAAACTAAACTGCCATAGGAAATAAATTAAAAAGGTAAGCATCTCAAAATCAAAGAAATTCTGAGTTCTCTGAAAGTAGCCTCAGGGGTCTGATAAGTACCTAAAGCAGAGGCTGTTCTCCAACTTACCAGACAAATAATCATTCAATTTTCAAATGAAAACCTCCAATGAATGTGAAATGACCAACTCTGAGACAGCTCATTTCATTAACTGTCCGAGTTTTTCCTTATATAACTATGACTTCCACCCACCGTGCCTTATTTTATTCTCTGGAGTAAAATGGGAGGAAAAAAAACTATTCCTCTTTCTTTGACAATCCTTAAGCCTTCTTTTTAGTAAGCTAACCATTCCTAGGTCTTTTGACCCTAGCCACAATTAATAATATTCACTAGTAAAAGCCATCCTTCCAAGGCAATACCAATCAATAATCTTTGGATAGAAAACACCATCTGCAACCAGAAAAAGAACTATGGAGACTGAATGAAAATCAACACATGCTATAGTCACTTCATTTTTTCTCTCTCTCTCCCATGGTTTTCCCCTTTTGTTCTGATTTTTCTCTCTCAATATGATTCATTTAAAACATTTAAAACCTTCTGGACAGGCTTTTTTATTCCTATCCCCAACCCCAAACTTTTTCAGTTCCCTTTTGTGAGTTGTTTTCCCCTTTAGAATGTAAGCCCTTGAGGGCAAGGACTATCTGCTTTTATTTTTTACCCCCAGCCCTTGGCACAATGCCAAACATTTAGTAAGCACTTAACAAATGTAGCTAGATGGCAATGGATAGATAGAATGTCAGTCCTGGAGTCAGGAAGATTTGAGTTCAAATGTGAACTCAAACACTTGCTAGCTGTGTGAGTCTGGACAAGTCACTTAACTGTTTGCTTCAGTTTTCCTCATCTGTAAAATGAGCTGGAGAAGAAAACGGCAAACCGCTCCAATAGTTTTGTCAAAAATATCCTAAAAGGGAAAACAAGGAGTCAGGCAAAACTGGGGGAAAATGGACTAAACAACAAATATTTATTTCCTTGCTTCCACATAAAACCAAACTTCAATAAGCCTTTATTCTAAGGAACCGGTTTTAGGTTTCTCTGGATAATTATAAAGATAAAACTTGTCCCTGAAGAAAAAATGAAAAAAATGCATCTCTTTCCAGATAGTTCAATTTACAGAGCACCAAATCTGGAGTCACAAAGACCTAAATTCAAATCTAGCCTCAGACACTTACTTTTCTCCTGTACAAATTATTTAACTTCTGTTTGCCTTAGTTTCTTCATCTGTAAAATGGGGATAAAAATAGCATCTATTTCCCAGGTTTGTTAGGAGGATCAAATGAGATAATAATTGTAAAGTGCTTGGTATAGTAAAGGGTTGGTAAATAGTAAAGGCCATATAAATGGTGGTTAATCTTACTATTATTTTCAGGAGCAGGTGACATTAAGATTATGTAATACCACAGACATTATCCACCTCAATAATTCTGTTGATTAATTTAGTTTCTTTTTTTTCCTCCTTTTTCATTTTTGTCACAATAATTGGCTCATTCCAAAGGGAAGAAGGGGATAGATATATTTGAAAATGATAGGTATAAAAATATGATATCAATAAAAATTAATTTTAAAAAGTCTTTATAATAATCTTGTTCAAACCTGGGGGACTTCAGGGTACCTCTTAGTTTAAAATGATTAAAGCCCAGTTGTCCTGTGTTGTAATTAGCTATGACTATCAGAAAAAAAAAATGTCCTTTGTCCTTGAACCACTCATTATTCTAAAGCCAGTTCCAATCAATATGTCCCACACATTATATCTTCCATGATGAAACACAAGGTCAGGTAGCTGGAAACTCTTCACCCTGGGGATGCTGAAAATCCTTAGGACTAAGAAGGGAGCACAATGTACTCTGCCTTTGTACATCTTCCTTCCTGAAGTTATTAAACCAGAACTTAATGACATTTCTAGCACACAACAGGGAAGCTCAACAGACAGGGGGCTTCAAAGAAGGTAGCAGTTCAGAATCAGGCCATATCTGAAAAATCAAGGACTAATTCCTGATTGAAAGCCATTGAACAGCTTTACACTCCAGTTTTTGAAGATTTAAGATTTTAATGGTATAATAACCAGTGACCCAAAGTTCAATATAGTGGAAAGCATACTAGAGCTGCATCTGAACTCTGGCTTTGATATTTATTTCCTGTGTAATCTTGGGATAGTCAAGTACTCTGAGCCCCAGAGTCTCTCTCTGTTAACTGAGAATCTTGGTTTAGAGAATGTTTGAAACTGGTCTGGAACTCAAATAGAAATAGGGACCATTAAATCATCTATAAGGGCCTCTGTAGGCTGCATACTGACTTAGGCATATTAATATTATATATTATTAATATTATCCATTTCATTTGTCACATATTTTCCAGTTACACTTTAATCTGGTTTAGACAGCACTCTGAAATGTTGCAGGCTATATGTGGTTCATGTGCTACATGTTTGACATCTCTCATCTAAGATTTCTTAAGTAATAATAATAACTAATATTTCTATAGGTCTTACTCTATGCCAGTCACTGTGCTAAGCACTTTGCAATTATTTCATTTGATCTTCACAACAATCCTGAGAGATAGGTACTATTAATACCTCATTTTACAGATGAGGACACTGATACAGATTAAGTGAATCGCCCAAATCTTCCTGACTCTAGGTCTGGTGTTCTAGCCACTATACCACCCAGCTGACCCATTTCTTCTAACCTTACCCCCTATAAAATGCCTTAGATTTTTTTCAATTTCATGAAATTCTTCAAAATGTGCTATAACATTTAACATGCCATTTTCTTTCCCCAATCCTGTGGAAGACAGTTTAGAAAATATCTCCAAATTGTTAATCTTTGTGGAGAGAAAAGAGAGGGTTTAGGGGTTCCCCCAAAATTTGATTCCCACAAAACACTAGCTATATGGCCAGTAGCAAATCACTTAATATTTCATGCCCCAGGGAACTAAAACTATAAATTACAGATAAATTGCCGATCAGAATTTGATAGAGTAATCCCAATCAATGAGTATGTATTAAGCACTTATTATATTCAAAGTGCTAAAGATATGAAAACAAAAAAAATCAAGCTCTTTTGTAGTTCATAGTCAATCCCATTGGGTGTTCCCTACCATCTGGATGTTCAAGTACTTCTTAATCTCAAAATCATATTTGTTCCATTCTCCCAAGCAAAAATTTCCAGCAAATCATTTTAAGCTTGTCCACCTTTCATATACACTTTGGTTGACTGAATTATTACAAATACAAATATAATACTTTGCTGATAATTAATGTCTTTGTGAAAGAGAACCCCAGTATGTCTTATCAAATACAGTGGTGCCTGTATTCTAAACTCAGAAGTATTTATGAGTAGTGCTGATGATTAGGTAGCTGCATGATAGCTTTTATTCTTTATTCTTTTCCAGATTGAACTAAAGCTCCACATTTTCTCTATCATGCCACAAAAAATCTCTTCACCCTGGAAATTCACAACAATCCTGGACTTCTCTCACTGGAAGCATGCTCCACCCTGCAAACTCTGTCTCCCAATTGAACTAGCTCCTCCTAGAACTACTATTTTAAGAAAATTGCTGACACCATCTGTCTTTATTCCCCTCCAGGCTGCATTCCTAACTCTTCGAACTTAGCCTAATATGCCACAACATGGGTACACTACCTCCACTCAGGTTGATCTTTTTACTACTCCAAATAGACTTAGTAGCTTGTAATGTAAGGTACTTTTTGTAGTTTTCTGGATGAAAAGAGATTTAAAAGTATTCTCCAACTCCCAAAAATTGTTTATTTTCCTGATATCACCGAAATATATCCAGCATACTTACCAACATTAGAGTAATTTTACTGAATATCATACTTTCTGGCTTTATGTTGTCTCCAAATGACATTAATATTAATAAGCCAAAATTCTATCACAAGCCTTTCTATTGCATTTCATAACTTTTAGATCCATTTGTTCACATAAACAAAGTTTTTCCTGTCCTTCATGTAAGTATTTAAAATGTTCTCAGGAAGAGTGAAGTATGAGCAGCTCGGTTTTGTGAGAGGAAAGTTTAGAAGAACAAAAAAGGATCAGGATTTCTTTTTAGGATTTCTTGATACTTTAGGTAGAAAATGGAGAAAACAACTAAGATTTTATTTACCTTGAAAGGTTGACAATACTTAATAATAATAATATGATCTCACCATCAAGTTGAAAAATCTGGCTGACTTTCAAAAGTCTCTATGATTTGGCCTTGAACTCCACCCATTCATCCTTACTTCCCAAATATATCTTCTACTTGGCTTGGTCTTTTTACTGCTCCAAATATACCAGAGGGCTTTTTCTTTTAATCTTTGCACAAGATGCTTTCCTTGCCTAAAATGTCCTGTTTGTCTGACACAACTGCTACCCATTTTTCAAAGAGGAATCAGGCCAGTCTTCTCTGCTGTGGAGGGCTCCCTGATCTTCTAGTCTACATTGATCTCACATTTCCAACTTCTATTTTATTTATAATAATAAAAATAATGGTGTAGGAAGAATGGATCAAAGAAGACCTGGATCAGTCAGTCAATCAACAAGCGTTTATTAAGAACCTACTCTATGCAAGGCACTGTGCTAAGTACCCGGAACTCAAAAAAGAAAATGATTAAGCAATCTTTGCTCTGAAGTAGCTCACAATATAATGGAAGGAACAATATACAAAGCTATACACAGTAAAGACTATATACAGGATACACTGGAGCTAATGAACAGAGAGAAGGCAGTAGCATTAAAGATTAATCAAGAAAGCTTTCTTGTAGAAGTGGAGTTGGGAGATGGAACTTGAAAGAATCCAGGGAGAGGAAAGAGAGGATTCTAGCCATGAGAGACAGCTGATGAAAATGCTCAAAGTCTGGTGACAGGATTCGTGCTTTAGGAACAGCAATTGTCTGGCTCACAGAATTGGGGAAGGGCTTTGAATGTCAAACAGTAAAATTTTATATGTGATACTAGAGATGATAGAGAATAGGGGAGCAACATGGTCAACCCTGCAATTTAAGAAAATCACTTTGAAAACTGAATAGAGGATGGACTAGAATAGGAAGAGATTCAAGGAAAAGAGACTACCCAGAAGGCTATTCACTAGTCTGGGTAAAGATAATGAGAGTCTGCACCAGGGTAGTAGAAGTGCCAAAGGAGAGAATGGGACACATAGGAGAATTGTTAGGAAAATGAAATCAACAGGACTTGGCAACAGGTGCAAGTCCTGACTGTTCATGACCTAGAAAATTCATTTAATCTCTCTGTTTCCTAAGCAACGAAAATTATTTGTTATAGATGTTTTACATGCTTTTGTTTGTCTTTCTCTTTCACAAGATGAAAGCATAGTAAAATGGATCATAGAGTCAAAAGGCTTCAAATGTAGTTTTAAAGGGAGATATTGTAATTATGCACTCCTTGTGGGCAAGGACTATGTTCAAGCTTCTTCTGTATCCTTATCTAAGTACACATGGAATAAATCTTCAATAAATGCTGTTTCATAAGAAATCAATGTACAGACAATTTTCAAAAGAAATCCAAGCTATCAATAAATATGAAAAATGTTCCTAATTGTTAATAATTAAAGAAATAAAATTCAGAAATTTTACTTCATGCCCATCAAATTGGCACAGATGGCATTAAAGGAAAATAGCAATTATTGTTGGGGTTGACAGAAAACAGGCACTCTGATGTGCTACTGATGAAATTGTGAATTGGTCCAAGAATTTTTGAAAGTAATTTGGAATTATATTTAATAAGTCACTAATATGTTCATACTCTGTGTCCTAATAATACCATTGCTAAGCCCAAAGAGATCAAAAAAAGAAGAAAATGATGCAAATGTACATAAATATCTATAGCCGCTCTTTTTGTGGTGGCAAAAAAAAACCTAGAAACTAAGGGGGAGTCTGTTATTTAAGAAAATAGTTGAACATAAGGGAATATAATGTCACTGCAAGAAATTAAGGAAGGAATAGTTTCAAAGAGATTTAGAAACACCTGTATAAACTAATACATTGTGAAGCAAACAGGACCAGAAGAATAAATTATATGATAACAGCAATTTTTTAAACAAATTTTTAAAAAGTAAAAATTCTAATCAAAGCAATAGCCAAACGCTATTCCAGAGGGCAGAGAATGACACATACAACCCACCACAATCTCCTAACAGAAAAGTGATGGATTCAAGTTATAGAATGAGACATATATTTTCCAACATAGACATTGTGAGAATTTTTCTTGCTTATTTGTGCTTATTTGTTTCAAGGGGTTTGTTCTTTTGTGGGTTTTTTTTCCAATTGAAGAAGGGTGGGAGGAAAGGAAAGACTAAGGATAGGGTAGTCAAAAAATAAATAAATGAAGGTCATTGAAGCATTTTCAATGTATACAAGGAAGGCCAGAAGGAATAGCAGACAAGCAGAACAGCTTTAAAAGTAACATGCTGAACTTATTATATACTTAAAAGAAAACTAAGCTATATATAATAGGTTTCCAGCTTCTAGAACAATCTTCTTTTTCTATTCTATAGCATACATATGAACTGTCTGTTATTTGGCATTTGTTAACATCAGAATAAAAAAATAAGTTATCATTGCTCAATAAACACTTGCTGATCAATTGTTTTAGATTGGTCCTAAGATTTCTATATTAATTTGAATTGTAATAGCAAAATATCCTAAACTGGGTGAACTGAAGTATATTTTTCCTTATCCCAAACTCTCTCCCTGCCCCCACTTCGACCACCACCTCCTTTTCTATGTTACCCAGCTTGGAGCCTGTTAGTTGTTCTACTCAGGGTGAAGCATATGTTTTTTGGCATCATGGAATCTGAGATCTATCAAATGTCAGCAGAAACAATGGGAACCACTTCCACCTGGTGGCCACATTCAATAGTGGTGCATTTTTATTATGAATTACTATGATCTTTGAACAGTGATTCTTAATCTGGATTTCATGACACTTGAAGTGCTTCCCATTATCTAGATGAGGGATTCCAAATATCCAAATCAGGAAAAAAAAATGCTTTGTTAAAAGATACAAACACATATATACATATACATATACAATATACATATGTATAAATATATGCATGCATACATAAATTTTCTCTATAGAATTTTTTTCAGGGGTGGGGAAAATTGTGAAGGAATAGAGATGGGAAAGAAAACAGTTGATGAAAAAGTATTGCAATTCCAAGAAGTCTGAGATAACTGACAAGTAATTTATTGATGACCATCTTCTGTATTTGAAAAACATTTGTCTCTCTTTTCCCATATCAAACTTTTGGTTCCACTAGAAACCAAGTTCATTTTCCAGGTAAACATGCAGTGTGTCACTGGGGTGAGTTGAGTGATATTCAATTTGTCATCCTTCTGCCTGATCATCATTTTTAAAGATAAAAGCATTTCCCATAACAGCTTAAAAAAGAAAAACAACGTGGAACATGAACTGTGACCAAAAGTATTTACTTTATCTGTAAATCAATGTGCATTACGTTCTCTTACTGTGTGATGTTCCATTTAGCTTTTAATACCGGGATTCTATTATTTCTAAAATCTTCCAAAGCACAAAGGCAACACAAAAGTTAATGGAGCTCTTCTGATTGAGTTGACTTTCAATTACACATGCTTGATGATTCTGTGAGCTGAGCCTAGACCACATTTGCAGAAAAGACTGAACCTCATCCTGCGTGAATTACACTAAGCTATATGAAAGACATTGTACTATTTTCGACATGACATTTTTCCTAATCCCAATTGTTAATGTCCTCCCCTAAACTCTCTTTCATTTATTTTCCATATATTCTGTAACAGAAGGACTAGAGAATCAGGCTCAAAAGGTGGAGCCAAGATGGCAGAATAAAGGCAGTACCAGCCTCAAAGCCAGAAATGCCTCCGGCATATATTTTCCTGGTGACCCAGACCAAATCATTTAACCTCTAAATGCCCATGGCAACTGTCTAAGACTCTAAGCTCCAAAGAAGGTGCCAACCTGAATTAGTTAGAGAATATATCCTGAGTGTTCCCTAGACCAATGAAATCATAACTCCAATCCCTATTCTTATATTTTATATATATCCTTATATATGTATGTTTAATTGTCTCCCCCAAGAGAATGCAAACTCTGTGAAAATCTGCTTTTTGTCTTTTTTTATGTTTGCCATTTGGCGCAATATTTTGGAATACAGTAGGTGCCTAATAAATGCTCAGTTTGAAGAAGATTCCTGAACTAGCTAGATGACTGTACTGAAAAATCTCTAAAACTCTTAATTCATCCATATATTTATATTTTAAATTCTACAAAGGCAAATTGCATAATTAAAAAAGAAAAATACAACTCCATCTATTAAGCACCTTCTAAATAACAAAGCACTATGCTAGATACTGGGTAATTGAGTTATACAGAGATATGAAAGAGCATGCTAGGTAAACAAATACAAACATGTGAGAACTCTCATAATTAAATTTATAATTAACAAGTAGGATATAACACTAACACAAACACAAATCAGTTAATTTAAAATGATCATGTATTCATTAATCAAGTAGTACTGGACTCCTGGCTGTTCCTCATACAAGACACTCTGACTCCAAGAAATTTCACTAGCTATCCTGCATGTCCAGAAATTTTTTCCCCTTCTGAAGGCTTCCAACTAAAATCAGATACCAACTAAAATCCCACCTTTTTCAAAAAAGCTTTCCTAATCCCTCTAAATGAATTCTCTCCATTATCTTACATGTATATGTGCATATATAATATAGATTTTTATATGTATGTATGTGCTAAGGGGGAGAGAGAGAGAGGCAGAGAGACAGAGTATATAGCTGTTTGCATATTGCATTGGATTAAAGTATTATCTCTGAGAGTATGTAATGATTTTGAGGATTCTATCTTTCTTTGCATCCCCATCACTTAGCATAATGCCTGGCACACACTAAGTTCTTAATAAAAATTAATAAATGATTTGTTGCCTTTACTAAGTTGCCTATTACATGCTAGGCTCAGGAATATAGCTGAATCCCATAAATATAGAACAAATACAGCATTAATTAGAATATTATCAAAGCAGAGGATAGGTATAAATTGCTAATTCAAAGAAAAACAACCCAATAGAAAAGAAAAATGCAAAATACATGTGAAGAAAAAATAGTAAATAAATAGGTTCAAAGAGAAAACTATAAACTGTTCTAATAGTTAATATACCTCAATATTCTGCAAACTGGTTTCTGGGAAATTAATTTAGAATATAGCTTTAACTCTTTCAGTTGACTTGGACAGCATTTGGGGATGAGGGAGGGCAATCACTGCAAACCTACTGCAGAGAGCACAGCTTTGTTGAGCTTGCCACATTGTTCAAATGCCAAAGTATGCACCAAAAAGACTATTTTATGGAGAACTACACAGGGCAAAGACTCACAAGGTGGTCAGAAAAAGGGATACAAGAGAAAAAAAATTTCTTAAACATTTTAAAAAGCAGTATAAGGCCACTCTCAAAGTCCTCTTAAGAACTTTAGAATTGATTGTATGACATGGGAGACACTGACACAGGACCTCCCAACATAGCATGTCCTCATCAGAAAGGGCACTGTGGTCTGTGAGTAAATCAGAATTGAATTAGCTCAGAAGAAATGTAAGGTGAGCAAAGTTAGAGAATCCACCCCAAATGTTCATAGGGAGTATTTGTGTCCAACCTGTAGCAGAGCCTTCTGAGCTCATAATGGTTTAATCAGCTATAGTCAGACACACTAACTTGACTCTAACATAGTAAAGTTATTTTGGTCTTCTTCAAGAACAAAGGACAACACCCAACCATATATATATATGTATGTATGTGTATATATATATGTATGTATATATATATATGTGTGTATGTATATATATATGTATGTATATGTATGTATATATATATGTATACATATATATACAAACACATATACATACATAGGAAGATGTATATGTACATATGTGTATGTATGTGTATTTGTGTATATAAATGTATATATATATATATATACATATGTCTTTAATCTGATTACTTCCCATTTTCTCAACAGATTGACCTCACTATTATTCCAATTCTCTCTAATCTTCAACCTATTGGTTCATTGTCTACAAACACAGCAAAGTCTGCCCAATTCAAAAAAAAATCCAACAGCCTTTCTCTAGATTCTATTACTCATACTAGCAATTATTGCCCTATATCTTTCATAATCATTCTCAGATAAATCCTTTGAAAAGCTATCTACATTCTATACTTCCACTCTTTCTCTTCCGACTCTCTTCTAAGCCCTATCCAATTCAGCTTCCAATCTTTTCATTCAGCTACAAACTGCTCTCATAAAAGTTACCAAATATCTTATTTGTCGGATCTAATGGCTTTTTCTTTTCTTTCCAACATCTAACAGTGTTGACTACCCTTTTCTTTTGAATATTCTCTCCTTTCTGGGTTTCTTTTTTTCCAAAAAGATTTTTTTTCTGTTTTATTTATATGTTTTGTTTATACATTATAAAGTTACAAATTACTTCTACTTTTTTGAAGTGAATAACAAAGTAAAACAGCTAAATAAAATAAATACAATGACCTTTGAGGCTGACCTTTCTTTGTATCCTCATCATTTAGCAAAATGCCTGGCTCATACTAAATTCTTAATAAATGTTTAATGGCTTGATTGTTACCTTTACTAAGTTACCTATCACATGCTAGGCATTGTGCCAGGTTCAGGAATGCTATCCCATTTATATAAAATTAATAGTAATCTCTTTTTCTCTTCCTCTCACCCACCCCATTAAAAAAGAAAAGAAAAAGCACATTTTTATAACAAATATTCATAGTTAAGCAAAATAAGTTCCTCCAACTTGAACACTCGAACACAAATATACATATGTGTAATATGTACATATAATATGCAGATGTGTATATATATACATATATAACTCCATTTCCTCTCAGTAGTAAATAACATAGTTCATCCTGGGTTCTCTGGAATCATGAATGGTCACTGTATTAATCATATAGCTTATAACTTTCAAAATTGTTTGGTTTTTTTGATGTTGTACAAATTGTTCTCACCTATTCATTTCATTCTTCATTAATTTAGAAAAGTCTTCAAAACTGTTCATTTTATATTGACATTGATATGATTTTATTTCTTCTCACTTCATTCTACATCAGTTCATATAAGTATTTTCATGTCTTTTAAAAATCATCTTTCTTCATTTCATTTTAATATATTTTAATACATTCAACTACCACAATTATGACTTATTTTTCTCTTGTTTTTCTTGCTTCCTGACCACTCTTTCTGTTTCCTTTGATAGATTATTATCCATCATAATCCAAAAACCTCTGACCTAGACCCTCTTCTTTTTTACTTCAAAACTATTTTAACTGTTGATACGCTAACTTCATCAGCTCTATGCATTTGGTTATCTTCATATATATGGGAAGATATACATACATGTGTGTATTTATGTATATATATGTGTATAATACATACATGCATATGTCTTTGATCTGATTATCTCCCAATTCCTCAAACAGATTGCCCTCACTACTATTCCAATTATCTCTAATCTTCAAATTACTGGTTCTGTCCCTGATATCTACAAACATGTCAAAGTCTCCCCAGTCCAAAGAAAACCTATCTCTAAACCCTATTACTCACACTAGATGTTATACTATATTATACCAGGCATTAAAGATTCTCTAGACCTTTTTCAAGCTCTGGAATTTCCTCTGAGCTGAAGTCTCCATAACCATTTGCCTAATGGAGGTTTCAAATTTAACCTCCTGTGGGTATCTCAAACTCTTAAAAAAAAAAAAACCACTGTTCATATCCAGCAGAGCCATTACTGGATCTGTATCCCAGAAATCATAAAGGAGGGAGAAAGACCCACATGTGCAAAAATGTTTATAGCAGCTCTTTTTGTGGTAGCAAAGAATTAGAAAAGAAGTGGATGCTCCTCAGTTAGGGAATGCCTGAACAAGTTGTGGTACATGAAGGTAACTGGAATATTATTGTTTAAAAAATGATGAACAAGCTGATTATACAAAGTTTTGGAAAGATTTATATGAACTGATGCTGAGCAAAACAAGCAGAACTAGGAATACATTGTATACAGTAACAGCAAGAATGTGAGATGATCAACTATGAAAGAGACCTGGTTCTTCTCAGCACTTCAGTGATCCAAAGCAGTCCCAATAGACTTTGGACAGAAAATGCCATCTGCAACCAGACAAAGAACTAAAGAGAGAAGGTAAATCAACACAAGCTATTTTCACTTCCTTTTTCTGGTTTTTTTTTAATCTTTCCCATGGTTTTTTTTCCCTTTTGCTCTGATTTTTCTCTCCCAACATAATTTATAAAACAATGTACATTAAAATAAATGAATAACAAAAAGTTACAAAGAAATAAAGAAATAAAAAACAGAACTTATCATCTCTTTTCTTTGAAACAGAACTCATTATTTCTTCCCCTAAAACCCACCCTTCTTCTGAACTTGTACCCCTAATCCTTCTAGTCATCAAGCTTTGAAACTTCAATATCATTCTTGACTTCCTACCCCACATATCCAAACAGCTTCTAAAAATTGCAATTTCTTTCCACATCTCTCTCACAAACATTTGCTTTTTTCTACCTATTTAGCCACCCCAGTTCAGACCCTAATTCTCTCATCTCCACTATGGCAAAAACCTTCTAATTGGACTCATTGCCTCAACTCCTTACTCCAATCCATCTTCCACATAGTTGCCAAGGTAATTTTCATAAATCATAGGTCAGACTATGTCCCTCACCTATTTAATTCAATCCAATGTCTCTCTATTACTTATAGGACCAAATTTAAATTCTTCTGTTTGTCACTTAGCTTTTTACAATTGCCCTTATGCAATTTTTAAAACCTTTTTACACACTGCTTGCTCTATCCACTTCACAATCCAATCAAACTAGCTCCTTGTTATTAAGATATTTTTCAGTTTTATATGAATTCTTCATTTCCCTATTTGGGGTTTTCTTGGCAAAGATACTGGAGTGGTTTGTCACCTTCTCCAGAAAATTGCATGAATGGGGAAACTGAGGGTAAACATGGTTAAATGACTTGCTCAAGATCACATAGCCAATAAGTGTCTGAGGCCAGATTTAAACTCATGAAGAGTTTCTGACTCCAGGCCTGGCACTCTATTCACCTAATTGTCCTTTCTGCTACTCATTCCTGATGTTCCATTTCTGATATCCAAGGAAAAGATGTCCCAAGTAGCAGCACAATCTGCAATGACAAGAGCAAAGATAGCTGATTGTAAGGAGGAAAACTCCAAATAGCAACAGATATAAAAACTACCTTACCTCACTTAATGCAATTTAAGATTGTATCAGCTTGACTTAGGTGGTTTGGAATGTACTAATAATTACAAGATTGTGCATGTTAACCTAACAATCTAGCTCTCTATTGTATCTGAACCATTTTAGGGGAGGGAGGAAAATGTCATAAACTACAAAAAGCGGGAAGGAAGATGGTAAGGACCTTGGAATTATCTACCTATGAATGAAAATACATTTATTAAGTGTTTATTATGTACAATATCCTGTTCTAAGCACTGAGGAAATAAGTAGAAAAGCAATGTAGTCTCTACTCTCAAGAAACTCCTAAAGACATATATATATATATATATATATATATATATATATATATAAGCGTTTAGCTACCAGTAAAATGGAAAGGTCCTGTGGTTCCTAGATTGCAAGTGCAAAGAAGATGGTCATTTCTATTGATAAAATCAGGTTAACGTATCATTCTGAGCCATTTGACAATGTCAAGGACATTAGAGTCAAGAACTTTTTGAGTCTTCAGTAATTATTTGCTAAAGCCAATCAATTGTCAGGCTACATATCCACCAACAGATTTACTTCCCAAAAAGATGGCTTTTGGGAATGGGCTGGCAGAAGGATTAGTTTGAGTTCTGATGACATTACTAAGACTCTCAGGCTCACCTACTAATTGGTGGTATTAAAGAGGTTTCAGGGAAGGCCTCCTGTTGAAAATGAGATTTTAGCTGAAGGCAAGAAGTAAAAATGAAAAGGGAGGCACGGGGAACAGACAATGAAAATTTGGAATCTGGATGTATGAGAAACAACAAGGTCAGGGTTACTGGATCACAGAAAATGGATGAGAGTAAAATGTAAGAAAAGCAGGCCATGTTGTGAGGGGATTTGAATTCTAAACAAAGAATCCTATATGTGATAAAGAGTCCCTGCAGTCAAATAGAGGGATGAGGTAGTTAGATCTGTGTTTTTAAAAGATCATTTTGACAAGTGGGTAAAAGATGGTTTGAAGGGGAGTCTTGGGGCAAGGAAGCTGACTAAAAGGCTACATCAGCAATTGAGGTGTGAGCTAATAAGGGCCTACACTGGAATAAAGTCAGTGTCAGAGAAGAGAAGGAGGCATATAGAAGAGATATTTCAAAGATAAATATCAACAGGACTTGAGAGAAGATTGGAAATGAAGAGTAAGCACTGACATCTAAGTCGGAAGTCTGGGTGATTTTGAGCACAGAGCATCAAGAAAGCTAAGTGATGCAGGGGATAGAGCACTGGACTTGGAATGAGGAAGACCCATCTTCCTGAATGCAAATCTAATTGAATGGATTGTGTGCAATTGTATGGATCTGACACTTCCTAGCTGTGTGACCCTGCTCATAAAGAGTTGGACATGACTGAAACGCCTGATAAACAACAAACAGCCTACTCAAAAATGATAGGGAAGTTTAAAAATGGGAGGAGTAAAAGCAATGAGTTCAGTTTTGAACATATCAAGCTTAATAGATATATATATAAATGTATGTATGTATATATATTTATATATATATATATATATATATATAAAATATCCAGTTTAAGATGCCTAACAAGCACTGGATATATGAGTATAGAAGTCAGGAAAGGTCAGAGTTGGATGAATAAATGTGAGAATTATCAGCAGAGAGATCACAATTGAAACCACAGGAGCTAATGAGATCACCAAATCTAATGAGAAAAGGGACAAAGAGAAGAGGGCCCAAGACAGAGCCCTGGTGGACATGTGTAGTTGGTGGCTATAACCTGGACTAAGAGCCAGCAAGGATCAGTCAGACTTAAGGACTATATTATAACAGAAATCTGGAGAGAAAGAGGGTATTTATTAAGAAAAATGTGACTACCAGGATCAAAAGTTGAAGACAACTCAAGAAAGATGAAAATCAAAAGACCATTAAATATGGCAAATAATAAATCATTGGTACCTTTTGAAAAAGCAATTTCAGTTGAATTATGAAGTCAGAAGTTAGGCTTAGAAAGCCATCTACTAGAGAAAAGGGGGTAGAATGCTTTCATTTGGGTATGTAGACAGGTTTTCCTGGTAAGGAAAAGGGCCACCTCTTCATGTAAGTTGAGTATGAAAGAGAAGATAATTGCAGAAAGCATCTAGATAACATGAGAGGAAGAGGAGGAGGCGAGAAGTGAGAGCTCTTGGCAAATGACCACAATTTTTCAGTAAAATATGAGACAAGGTTCTCATCTTTGAGGATCAGAAGAAACAGATGAAAAGGTTTGGAAGAATCACAGTATTGAGTGGAATAGTGAGCTAATTAAAAATTGTAATAGGATTGCCTTGCCATGTGAAGGGCCCATCTTAAATGGACCTAGTCAACATAGTTTTGCAATTTTATCCAACTTTGGTAAGCTGCATGTGTGTATGAGCAAAAGCAGTGGATGGTTGGAGTGATCTAAGGTTGAAATTTAGAAGGGCAAGATCCTTGATAAGATCAAGGGACTCAAGAAAAGAAAATGGTAGAGAATTGAACTGGTTCACGAAGGTTCAAAATTGAAAAGGAAAGAAAATATAGCTAGTGCCAGGATGATAAGTCTGGAAAAGAACTAAAGTATTCAGGTTAAAGGCCATAATGAGGACAAAAATAGGGTTTGGAATTGTAAAGCAAAGGGAGAAGTAGAATGATAATAGATTGTGATCAAATAAGGGAATTTCAGAGCTCATGAACATGAAAATCATACTTTCATAGGGGATGGCAAGATGAAGGGTATGATTCTTTTTGCATGTGGATGAATTGAGATGGAAAAGTAAGTCATGTAAAATGAATAAGTTGAAGAACTGTGAAATTAGGGTGTTTGTGCTTACCCTTTGAGCCAACAGTGTTCCTATTGGGCCTATATCCCAAAGAAATTTTAAAGGAGAGAAAGGGACTCGTATGTGCAAAAATGTTTGTGGCAGCCCTTTTTGTAGTGGCAAAAAACTGGAAACTGAATGGATGCCCATCAATTGGAGAATGGCTGAATTAATTATGGTATATGAATGTTATGGAATATTATTGTTCTGTAAGAAATGACCAGCAGAACGATTTCAGAGAGGCCTGGAGAGACTTGCATGAACTGATGCTGAGCGAAATGAGCAGAACCAGGAGAACACTATACATGGCAACAACAGGACTACATGATGATCAATTCTGATGGACATGGTTCTCTTCAACAAAGAGATGATTCAAACCAGTTCCTATTGTTCAGTGATGAAGAAAGCCATATACACCCAGGAAGAGGCCTATGGGATCTGAGGGTAGACTACAACATAGCATTTTCACACTTTCTATTGATGTTTGCTTGCATTTTGTTTTCCTTCTTAGGCTGTTTTTTTTTCTCTCCATAGATCCAATTTTTCTTGTGCTGCAAGATAACTGTATAGATATGTATACATATATATTGGATTTAACATATATTTTAACATATTTAACATGTATTAGACTACGTGCCATCTAGGAGAGGGAGGTGGGGGAAGGAGGAAAAAATTTGGAACAGAAAGTTTTACAAAGGTCAATGTAGAAAAATTACTCATATGTTCTGCAAATAAAAAGCTTTAATAAACAAAAAAAAGAAATCTATGAATCTAAAAAAAATTAGGGTGTTTGAGGAAGTTTCAAAGTTTTCTAATATAGTAGTAGAAGATGAGGAAGAGAGAAAGATTATGAGCCAGGAATTATTGTTTGTTGTTTGTCCTTGACAATGACATCATGACTGTAATTTCTAGCTTTCACTGAACAGCCAACAATAGCTCCCAACCCAAACCTCCACAGCCAGGAATTGAACTCATTGAAAAAAAGAAAGTGAACATCTCAGAAGTCAGTAGACAACAACTACCAGAATTTTGATCGATAATAAATATGGATTGAGTCAGCCTCAAAGTAAGAAAAGTTACTGAGTGCAGGTGGAAGAGGAAGAACCTGAAAATGGCAACGGAAAGCAAGAAGTAAGCTAACTCTTGCACCCTGACTAGTAAGTCAGGGAGAATGAATGAAAGGCAGCCCCATGCTGGATAGTGAGACCAGGAAGGGTGTGTTGTCGAGATGAATCCAGGTCTCAATGAAAGCCAGGAGGTGAAAGAAAAAGATTTAAGATAAAATCAAATTTGTTGCTTATGAATCTGGCTTTCAAGAAACCACAGTGGAAGGAGTGGGTAGCTTTGAGTGGGATATGGGGGGAGGATGAATTAAGGGGAATGAAAATAAGGATTGAACAGTGGAGGATAAGGAAGGAACTGAGGCCTGAATGAAGACAGTCAGTGCTTCAGAATCACTGGGAGGGTGAGGATATGACCAGAATGGGGTTTAACCTCAGAGAGGAGTTCTCTCATGGTTTTAGGCAGTTCAGGCTAGTGGAAAAGTGTTAAGAACCAAAGAAATGTTATTCCCCTTCCCCAAAGGCAGGAGACCAGACTGGAGGTTTGATGAAATGATCTTTCTCTTCTTTCCCAGAGGGAGGAATCTGGTGATCAGTGGAATGGCATTTTCTCCTCTTACCCCAAAGGCAGGAGACAAGAGCATAATGAAATGGTTTTTCTCTTCTTCTCATAAGAGGTAGAAAACCAGGGAAGGGAGCTAACATAATGGAATGGCATTTTTCTCCCCTTTCCCCAAAGGTAGAAGTCTGGATAAGAGTGATTTTCTCCTCTTCCCACAGAAGACAAGAGACCAAACAGAATACCTGGTGGTATAGAATGGAGTTTTCTCCCTTTACCTCAAAGGCAGGAGACTGTCATGTGGTGAAATAGTGCTTCTCTTTTTCACACAGAAGGCTGGAGACCAGGCAGGAGACCTGAAACAAAGGAATGGCACTTTTCTGCTCCCCCAAAGGCAAGACACTAATGTATGAGGCATTTTTCCTCATCCCACAAAAAGCAAGAGACCTGGTATGATAAAATGCAGTTCTGCTTAACATGGCAGATACCTCTTTTTGTCTTTCCCTCGGGTAGCCTTTCTGCTCTTGTCTTAGTACCCATAGGGAAAAATTGATGACGATAGCCCTTTCTTGACAGGAACTCATTCCCTAAATGATAGATGGGAGAAAAGGGGGAAAGGAGGGAACCTGAGCTGGGAGCAGGGTCCCTGTCTAGAGATCACTGATTTTTCCAGGGTTCTTGAGCTCAGGGTCCTGAGATAACTCTAAAAGGTTTCAAGGAGAAGTGGTTGAAGTAGTAATTCACTACGTAGCAAGAGTTGTCTCCCATGTTTCTCTCAGGACGCCTTGCTGCTTCAAGGCTGATTTGCCTGCCCCTAAATTATATAATTTCATTCTAGCAGAATAAATGGAAGATTTTTTTTCTTTTTTAAAGATTGGATCTCCTTAGCTCACCTAAGCTGAAATAACAATACTAATCAGGATGAGAACTTGGACTTCTTCCATATCCACCTTGATCCAGTTGACCCCTCCTTAGGCAACCTGGAGATGTCCCACTTCCATGTTCTCACCATATTGGTACCAGGCTTAATCAGAATGTTCATTAAAGTTCAGACTTACTCATCAGCCTCAGCTTTCCCAGTAGCCAGGATTACAGGTGAGTGTCACCGTGCCCATGCCCAACAACAGGATATATTTTAACAAAGATTATCGTGATCTAGAATAGCTGCTTTTTGCTCCAGTAACAATGGATATCCAAAGGAACTCTTTTCCTATGAGTTAAAGCAAATTTGTTGGGGAACAAGACTATCACTCACCCTATGGGCTAATATGTCAGACTTTCATTAGAAAGCCACCCTACACTTATATTGCCCTGAATGATGCTGTTTTGCGGTAATATCACCAATGCTCTGTATCCAATCTCCTCCCTATCTGCTACCTACCCTACTTTCAGGGCATCATGCTTTACTCCCATCCATAACTTTACTCCTACAAAAATATCTCACAACATTATTTCTCTTGGAATTTTTTGGAATAAAATCAATTAACAAGGAGAGGCAAAGCAAGCCAAATACCTCTCTCTCTTTTTGTAAGGCAGGATTTGACTATAATTATCTGAATCTATGTAATTTTGAACTATGGGATACTGCATATAAGAGGACTTCTGACTATGGGAGCACATTACGATGGCACAGCACAATTATGTATATTGGCCAGGTGTCTTCACGAGCAATTTACTGGTATCATTTACAGACAGAATGCCAGCAATATGCCAGGAAACTGACTCACTTCCATCTGAATTGTCTTAAGAAGACTCTGAAGATCACCTGGCAGGATAAGATACCAGATACTGAGATCCTTTCTCAAACTGAATTGTCAAACATTCAAACTACCACAGAGAGCACAACTCCAATGGGTTGGCCACAATGTTCGAATGCCAATTATGCATTTACCAAAAAAGATTATTTTATGGAGAACTCACCCAGGACAAGTACTCACATGGTGGTCAGAAAAAGCAATAAAAGGTCCTTTTCATTGGTGTGCCCTCATCAGAGAAGATGCTGTGCTCTATGGGCAAAGCAGAATTAAAATAGCTCAAAAGAAATATGAGATGTGCAAATTCAGAGAATCCATAACAACTGTTCCCATGGATTATTATGCCTAGCTATGGAAGAGCATTCTGAACTCATGCTGGTCTGATCAGCCAGACGGGCACATGTAACTAACTTATCATAGTGATGTCATTTTTGGTCACCTTAGAGAATGAAAGACAACAGTCAACCAACAGACATCCATCTGAATGAATGCACATACACATCTCCCTAGCTTTAGAGTAGTTTGCTAAAATGAACTTGAACTTGGAACCCACAACACTGGTTATCCTGGAGATTCCAACCGAAGCAACCAGATTAGGTTGAAAACCTCCACAACAAAAGCAGACAATTGATGCAAAAAGACTTAAAGTAACTTATTTCAGCAGCATCACCACAGCCAGACCACCACGGGGTGATTTTACAAGGTTAGCAAGCAAGATGGGGACAAGACAAACAAGATTGCACACTCTTCTCTTCTAATTAATACACTTCAAAGTCTAATGTCAAGGAGATGACAGCGCTAATCAAGCAAGTGACAGCCTTAATCTCTTTCAGCATGGCTCAAAATAGAATGTGCCACAAGTGACACTTATTCTTTCCCTCCTCAACACATTAGTTGAACATCATTTTTTTTCTTCGTGCAGTTTGGAGAGGAGAGAACACATGATGAGGGCAAAAGCATGGGCACATACCTAGAGCTCCTTCTAAGGGGAGATGTTCTTTTATTTTTCTGAGATTCATGATGAGGTTTGCAGTTGGGCAGGCATCCAATCCAGACTGCTGAAAAATCACTAGTGTATTTAATGGGATCATAAGCAGCTAAAGATGTTAGAATTAAAATAGTGTTGTTAAGAGTGACTAGCGTGAGACTGGGATCAATGAAAATGTCCAGTGAAATACAGAGAACTGATTTTAAGATTAATTTGGCACACAGCGTTAGGAACAACCATTAGAGTAACTAGACCGTATCACCCCAGTGCCTCAGGAACCATTCACTGAACAGTGACTTGGGGGTGGCAGCCCTCAAGACTCTATAAAACTAACCAGGCTTCAATCTACCAGAACTTTTTAAGAACAAAATATATGTGAATTAAGTACTGAAAAATACTTCAAAAAATCAATGATTTATTTCATTTTCATTTATTTCAGTCGAGATGCTTTCCCAATGATGTTGATCACAACCTCCACTTTCTTAAGAGATGCCCTTCATAAGTCATTATGGCAAAAATTTATACACACACACACATATATATAGATGTATGTATTTATATATGTATATGTGTATAAGCATGTATAAATGTATCACTTCTTCACTAACTTGCTGATAAAATGCACAGCAGCACTTAACTAAGCTAATCCTCAGTCTATTGTCAACTTTATCCTTAAAGTCTTTCCAATTTGGCAAGACCTGGAAGAATGTCAGCATAGTCTTAAAGTAACCAGAGTCAGCTCCCTGCAACAACAACAACAAAAAATCCAGTTATTTAGTTCACTGCCTGATACATAGGAGGTACTTAATGCATATTGATTGATTGAAAGTAATGGCACTTTAGTCATGAATATGAATTAAATCTTAGAAGACAGAATTTCTGTAGAATGGAGAACATAGGGAGAAAGGGGGGAGGAAGAGGATGAGAAGAGTTAAGGTTAAAAATTAACCTTTTTAAAATTTCCATTTATTTTATTTTTAATTTATGAAATAAAACAAGCATAAAGCAATAAAAACAATTGTATGTGAAACTGCAAATCTATACACAACTTGATATTCCACAAATTTTGGTATATGAATATGATGGAATATTATTGTGCTGTAAGAAAAGACAAATATTATGTCAGAAAAATCTATCTTTATAAAAGTACTTTATAAATGTTATCTCACTTAATCTTCACAATGATCCTGAGAAATATGCACTATTATTATCATCATCATTTTATAGTTGAGAAAATTGAGGCAGGTCAAGATTAAGTGACTTGTTCAAGGTCACAGCTAATAAATGTTTGAAAAACATTTAAACTCAGACATTTCTAAGTTTAGATCTAACTCCAGATCTACCACTCTATCCATCACCCAACCACACTGCCTCTAACTCATCAACATTCCCTCATTATTCTTTTGCAGAATTGGGATATTCTTGAATATGGGATATTGCATATAGTATCATATTTCTTTCAATGTATTGATCATTTCGAATTTCTTAAAATACACACACACGTACACACACACTTTAAGAGAATTCTCTCTGAAATGATAGAGGGAAAACTGAAGTGATATAAAAACAAAAGACATCAATAAAATTTTATCTTTTAAATTATTTGTTGACTACAATCACATACCCTAAGGCTTCAATTTCATGCTATATAACTTAGTGACTAAAAGGTGGAAAATTAGGGCAGCTAGGTGGCGCAGTGGATAGGGCACCAGCCTTGAAATCAAGAGGACCTGAGTTCAAATCTGGTCTCAGACACTTAACATTTCCTAGCTGTGTGACCCTGGGTAAGTCACTTAACCTCAATTGCCTCAGCAAAAAATAAATAAAAGGTGGAAAATTCTCTATTGATGTTTCTATACCATTAAGTCTATAATGCCTGTGTTCTTTTTTATTGATATTGATAGGAGGCAAATATACATCCTCACCATTTTTGTTCTTGTTATATTGTGAGGAGGGACAGGAAGAGAAGAATTAGCTTTATTTAGTTTGTCTATTCCCAGTCTTTGACAAATAATCAACCTAAATCATCTTCATTTTTTCAATATTCCTGAACTATGTCCCTGTTTCTTTTTTTTAACTCTTTAAACACATTCTTCTAAATTGAACAAGTGTCTTTTGATTTTGCAGTTTTAGATAGATTCTCTCTTTTAATTTCTTTCCTCTGCAGCAAAAAGCTAGTAAAGAAATGTTTGTGAATATTCTTTGCCATCACTTGCCCCACCCATATTAATATTATAGAATATTTAATGATATTTAAATTAGGTCCTACTATAGTTATCTAATTAATATCATATTTTGATTAATATAGTAGGATGGGATTCCTCACTCTTTCTCATCCTCTTTATACAATCTGTTTCAACACCTGTTGATTTTATCTTCATAACATCTCTCCTATATGCTTCTCACTTCTAAAATGTCTACTATAGTGGTACAGATCCTTATCAATTTATGCCTGAATTATTGCAAAATGTATATTCTTTGCATCCCCAGTACTTAGTATAGTACCTGGGAGATAGTAGATAATTAATAAATGCTTACTGATTGAATAACTTACTAATTGAATAACTGATTGATTGATTGATTCTGTTACTATTTGCCCTTCCTACTGCTTCATGGATCTATAATCTCATCAATGTGAGTACTCTTTATAAAGGGGCAGATCACAGCCTACTCAAGCCTGCTCATTTTGGGTAATTTTCCTTATATCTTCCTATAAATCCTCCACATGCTGAACAAGGAGGGGGCTCTTCCTCTAGTTACTGAAAGTATACCAAAGGAGTTTGAAGACCACCCATTTGTTATGCCTTGCTCTTACTACATTATCAGAACATTTCCCTTTCTGGTCTGATAATATCTGATAATATACTTCATGTCAAACTCTCCTGAAAATTTCTTCATTTGGTAATATGTTGCAGCCTATTGCTGCCCACTATAGATGCTTCTTTATTGTCCTTTGGATGACTGGTTACCTCAATTCTTTCCATGACTACGCAGCATCACCTTAAGAATACCAATGAGCTCTTAATAATTAGAAAAGAAAAGGTCCCTTCAAATTCTAGATCTATAATTCTGTTACTTAAGAGAAATGTTGCAATTTCTCAAATGTAATCCAACCCACTTACCTCTTATTCATTTTTTATCCCAATTCATTTTCTACTTGCATGCATATGATATTTTGGCAAAATACATTTTTTAAAAAATTTCAGTCATATTTTATTTTTCCAAATACATGGAAAAATATTTTTCAACATTCATTTCTGTGAGACTTTGCATTTCAAATTGTTCTCCCTCCCTTATCTCCTCCTTCACTAAGATAGCAAGTAATCTGATACAGGTCAAATATATATAATTCTTTTATTCATATTTGCATGCATTTCTATAAAATATGTTCTTAATGTATCTGGTTTTTCATTTTTTATTTAATTTCTAATTTCCTATCAAATTCTCTTGAGAAATTATGAATCCCATTTAGGCACCTCCACAATTTTCTGGGATTTGATGAAATTAACATATCTTCTCTAAGCAGGAGCATCTAGAGGATTTAATCATCTATAGAGATTCGTCTTTCATTTGGATAGATTCTGCAATGGACTTCTTCCTTAATAACAGCAAAAACCTTAAACTGTCATATTTCCCTGTTTTATGCCTTGTTTTGAATTAATAATCAAAGAGTCAAAAGTTATCTTTGTTCATCTTTTAAGGAATCTTGTATGATTTTAACATATGCAAGAGTGACATCTTGTTGAAGGAAAACATTTAATGCACAAGTTCTCAATATGGGGACCACAAAGCTACTTTCAAAATATATTTTATGCATATTTCAATATATTTTCCTTTCTTTGTAATCCTAGGCATTTTTTGCAATTAAAAACATTTTTTCTGAGAAGACTTCATCAGAGTGCCAAAAGAGTCTACACATACACACATTTATACACACACAAAACTTTCTTCTGCTTTTTTGTAGTCAGCATTATGTATACTGAAGTCACTTAGTCTGTGGCTTTTTTTTTTAGTAAGTTTTATAACTCTGAAGTTGTGGTCTATTATGGAATAGGCCAAATGTTAACTTCATCAAACCAAATGTTCTCAAACTTTCATGAAGAAAACCTTTGATACTACAAATGGAAAATGGAACATACTTTTAATGTTTCAATAGTGACAAATTCCTCTCATCGATGACAGTTAAACCACATTTGACCTCTAACATATCAATTCCTGCTATATTAAATGAGCAAGTGCACATGATGCTTAAGAAAAATGGCTACATCAGAGCAAGCACAAAGGAAAAATAAATGCAGAAAGTGAAAATTTTTCAAATAGACTTTGGAACTGAGTTTCAATATCTCAAAGAGTATTTCTGTTTGCAAAGCAGAATAGAAAAATATGAAACCAAATTTATATTATTTTCAGTTTGCCTTTGAAGTATATAATAAATTTAACATATAACTAAAAAACTATCCTACTTATCTGTATTTTCTGTTGGCTTTCCCTTTCTCTTCCATGCACTTTGAAAAAAATACCCCAATGACAATTTTTTCTCTTCCTTGACACTATTCTCAATCTTCCTTTAACAGACAATTCCTTTCACTCTCCCTTCTCCTCTAAAAACAAAAATGGAAAAACAAACAAAAAAATCAAATCTTGCAAAAATTTGCATGGAAAAGGAAGCCAAATTCCCTTAATAGATGTATTTCATTATTAATCATCTTAAGTCCATCCCCTCTCTGTCAGGAAATAAAGAGCATGTTTCATCATTCATCCTCTAGAATAATAATTATTAGTAATTATATTGATTAGAATTCTTTATTTTAAAAAATCGTTTTATTATTAAAAAATTGTATTTTTGTTCCATTCATTTCACTCTGCAATATTTCATATATATTACCAGCTTTCCCTGAAATAGTCCTTTTCCTGCTTTCTTACAACACCATGATATCTCATTCATTATATTCATATAAAATAATTTGTTCAGTCATTCACCAATTGATGTATATCCCTTAGATTAGGGTCATTTTTACTATAACATAAAGAGTTGATGTAAATGGAATGTATATATGTACTTTGCCTCTTAATTTTATCTTTCTAATAATGAAATTACTGAGTCAAAAATACACATAGTTTAGTGATTTCAGGGACAGACCTCCATAGTGCTTTTCATGATGGCTGGAATAATTTACAACTCTACCAAAAATGTATTACTTTTCCTGTTTTCCAACAGCCCCTCCAATAACTGTCATTTTTCTTTTCTGTTGTCCTTATCAGCTAGTCATCATGATTGTGAAGGAGATTCTCATGGTTTTACTTTGCATTTCTCTAACTAATAATAATTTGTAATAATTTTTTTCATATGGCATTTGATAACTTGAATGCCTTCCATAAAAAACTGCTAGTTTATATCCTTTAATGGACTATTGCGGATTTTGCACCTTTCTAATATCAATGTATTTACCACTATCTTATTTACACATAATTGTCTCTCAGTGTTACTAAATTCTATATAAATCACAGAATATTACAATTTCTAAAAAAATCACAATTGAGGGTCACCCAAAGGATAATAGGGAGATTCCTTGTAGTTGTGAAAATGTTTCATCATAATAACTAGTAGAACTTGCATTATAGAAGATGTAAAAGGGATATACAACAATTAGCAACAATAAATATTTGTTAAGCGCGTACTATGTGCCATCCAGGGAATGTATGGTCAGAAAAGAAGGTTAGACAGATATTTATGTAGATTGAGAGGCAACAATTAGAAAACTCAAGTTGTGCATTGCTATCTCTGAAATATTCAAAGACCTAAGAAAGTCCTTAGTGAGATACATTGATTTTATATGAAGGAAATGTGGAAGGACAAGGACAAGAGTTACAAGAAATGAAAAGATATAATTGAATTGTGATCCACATTTTTAGAGAGAACTATATCAATGATGATCTAGAGTTTGAACTAATTAATTAAGGATAAAAAAAAGATCAAAACTGACAAAATTTCTACCAAGAGCTTCCAATTTTGTATAGAGATGAAAGACATTTATAAAGCTAAGTATAATAGAAGCTGGTATGAAAAAATGTGAATAGAAGTCAGAAAGAGATGAGAAATTAAAAAGAAAAGGACCTCCTCTCACTTCAGACATCTAGTAAACAAGTAAAGCCCATGTACTTCCTTTGTCTTGGGCTCCCAATCAATACTCTAGGTTCTAGATATTTTATGGGTCAGAATTCTCTCTAAACCAAGTCTTGAAACTCTCACTAATATGTTTTCCTTGTTAACAGTTCAAAAAGTAACTTTCAGATAAAACTAAAAGCGTAACAAAGAGATTAAGGTGACAAACAGCTCATAATACAGGAATTCAATTAAATTTCAATGTAAATGAAACAATTATAGAATATTTTTCCAGTAAACTTTGAATTTACTTTCCCACAAATACATTCACATTCAGTGGGAAAAAGGAAGCTTTATAAGAAGTATATATGCTACATCCATTCAAGGAAAGCATGTGGGCATCTACACATGAGGATGTTGGGAATCCCTCTAACCAGAGCACAGACACAAAGATAACCAATACATTAAATACTAAAGAATTAGAGTTGCCAGTGTGTTCTGCTAATGTCATTCCCCTTCAAGAAGAGTTGGCTGATTTCAGAAAGTCCTGGAGAGATTTACATGAACTGATGCTAAGTAAAGTGAGTAGAAGCAAGAGAACATTGTGCACAGAAATAACAAGATTATGTGATTATCAACTCTGATGGATGTGACTCTTTTCAACAATTAGATGATTCAGGCCAGTTCCAATGGTTTTGTGATGGAGAGAGCTATCTGCACCCAGAGAGAGAGAATTGAGGGAACTGAGTGTAGATCACAACATAGTATTTTCATTTTTTTGTTGTTGTTGTTTGCTTGCTTTTTGTTTTCTTTCTCATTTTTTTTCCTTTTTGATCTGATTTTTCTTGTGCAGCACGATAAATGTGGAAACATGTATAAAAGAATTATACATGTTTTTTTTTAAAAAAAGAGAGAGAGATGCTTTTCTTCAGATCAGATTGCAATTTTCCTCAGAAATCTTCTAATATCTGTAAAAAATACTTAGAAATCTTTTTGTTGGCCATAGTTCTATTTCTCTCAGTAACATGTCTCACTCTGCTCTCTCTACAGAAGCACAGCAAAAAACACTATATGCATACACATATATGTGTGTATGTGCAAACAAAGATATATATAGTTTAAATGCATTAATGTAATAGATATTAGAGTTTGATTCTTCAACATTCTGAGTCACATTATATTCTTTGGGAAAATTTTTCTCCAATGAAGCTCAGTTTTCAAAATAAAACTCAAGTTGACCTGAATGAATACTGACTTCACAAAGAAAGAAAACATTTGTGAATCAGATTCTTAAAAATGATTTTCATGATACAAGCATTTCATGTTTAAGACAATAATCTGTCTCAGCATATTACCAAATAATGAAACCAAATGAAGTATTCTAGTATAATATAAATTTTCTCATGTCATCAGGTAAAAATAATAAAGAAGTCTAGGATATCCTTATTGCTCTATTCATATTGTGACATTTTCCAAAGAGCATATCATGATTAAAAAAATAACTATGAATAAAGAAAATGGAAAAGCAATAGACAAAGAGGCAACAGCTACTCGCATTTCACTGTGACCCTTACTAACATTGTAGATTGAGCAATATATCTGAGTGGCTCAGCAGGGCAGCATGGTGAAGAGGGAGAAGTGGAGTGGGGGAACAACTTTGCAGAATAGCATATCTTCTCACTATTGTTCATATCCATACAAATGAAGGATAGGGGTAGAAAAGCACACAATGGCAAAGAGGGAAGAAAAAAGCAGTCATTTCTCTGCCACAAAAAAGTAACCATCCCTCTCCAAATATAATAGAATAACCTAAATTACATATTTAATACAAATTCCGACTTGCAAGGTGGATAAAATTTTCACAAAAGAAATGTATAAAGAGGTACTTTCATTGGATGCCATTGAAAATACAATGGTACTAGTAGCTGCAGTTAACTAGTTATCAAATCAACACAGTAGTTAAAAGCCAACAAATTTCATTTTGATGTATTTCAATGAAACATTTCTTCTTTGAAACCTGCATTTCACAATAAATCTTAAACTTGTCTGAAATAATTACCTGGGAAGCTGAAAAGTAGCACTTTAAATTTTCGTGACACATTAATGAAAAAAGTAATACTCTTGACAGATACAGGGTGAAATCCACCACAGGATGCTATGTGAAAGCTCTTCAGATCAAAATAAAAGCTATATAACTGACTTTGACAGGCTTGCCATATATAAAAGCCTCCACTTCAAATACCCTTATCCTTCCTCCCCCTCATAATACCATGATTCTCTTCAATAGTAACATTTTTCTTTTCCCTGATGAATGTTTGGCAAACATCTCATCTCAAATGATGCAGATCTTATAGCAGAAGTTTAACAGGAACACTTTAGCTTGTGAGAAGATATTATCAACCAGCCAAGTAATTATCTTCAGGTTTAGAAGGTTTAATCAAAACTCCTACAGATTAGGGAGTCAGGGTAGTAAAAGAGGAAAATGCCTTAGAACTAATTATAAGAGAAATGTAAATTTTTTAAAACTGGTTTAATTTCAAACCTGTTGTATTTGGCAAAGATGACAAAAGATGAAGAGAATTGATGTTAGAGGAGCTGTAGGAAGAGAGGTTCACTAATGTGCAATTGGTAAAATTGCAATTTGGCCCAATGGCCCTGACAAACAATTCAGAATTATTCTAGAAAGGTCACTAAATGATGTGTACTCTCTGAATCAGTGATATTCTTACCAGAGAAATAACCCAAGAAGGTCAAAGAGAGAGAAAAAGATCACATATAGATAAAATATTTTTAGTGGTAGCAGAGACCTAGAAACAAAAGAGGTATGAGTTGATTATCCAGAAAGTAGAAATTGGTTATTTAAATTGTGGTTTATGAATGCAATGAAAAATAGACCTCAAGAAATGACAAATATGAAAAATTCATGTACACTTGGTAAAACATACCAACTGATACGAAACCAGAAGAGTAAGTAAAACCAGAAATACAATGTACATAATTATTATAATCAAGGATCAGTAAAGTAACAGATCATCACTTCAGAGAAGGGATGGTTGAATCATGTGTCTCAAAGTAAAGGGGATAGGATGAAATACATATTATTGGGTGTGGTTAATGTGTTTGTTTTTTTTATTGTAATTCTAAAATTTTAAAAAAGGTTCCTTTAGGGTAGAGGGAGTCTTTTTTGGATAATCATAGCAATGTTTCAAAAAAAAATCATTCATGTAAAACAGTACAACTAAAATTTCCTGCCCCCTCCCAAAAAAATAAATAAATAAAAATAAAAACCTTGACTTAGCAAATCACTGTTACTTTGAATAAACAAGTACTAACCTCTCTGAATCCAGATTTTTTTTCATCTATAAAATGAAAGGCTTAGACTGAATGGTTAAGGATGAAATCGTATCCCAGATCATGAGACACTGCTCAGCTCCACTGGACACTCTGCCTATCTCAGTCCTGCTCCCCTGACACACAAGGTCTCACCCAACTTTCCCACCAATATAGGTGACCAAAATAGAAATATGATGAAAGATAGCCTTGACGCTAATAGGCTGTTAAATTTTTTAAAAAGCCATTCCCCAATAAGTATGTAGTCAAAGAATATGAAAAAAAAATTTTAAATTGACAATTCTATGAAAGACTGTCCTTAATCACTAATAATAAGAAACATGAAAGAGAGAGAAAGAGAAAAAGGAGAGAGGGAGGGAGGGAAGAAGGAAGAAAGGAAGGAAGGAAGGAAGGAAGGAAGGAAGGAAGGAAGGAAGGAAGGAAGGAAGGAAGGAAGGAAGGAAGGAACTCTTTAAGATTTTATCTCACAATTCTTTGAAAGTGTCAAAAATGGCAACAGTCAACACAAATCCTAAGTCTCTATCCTCTATAATCTATACTATACACAGCTGCTACATTGGTATTTCTAAAACACAGACCTGATTACATGTTCCAACCCAACTAGTCAAAAACACCTACCTATTTCCTAGGCAGCTAAGTAGCACAGTGGATAGAGTGCCAAATCTGGAGTCAAAATAAGTATTATATATATATATATATATGTATATATATATATATATATATATATATAGTAGCCATCATTGTTATTATTATTTTAATTATTACTTGGCATGCCATCTTCCATCCTCCCTCCAGCATTCCATGTCTGATATTACCCTAATACCTATGTCCCTTCAAAAGAGAGCAGGATGTGCTACTTCCTACAGGAAAACTTTCCAGGACTTTGCTAGAGACACTATTTTCATTTTTTGCCGTTGAATCCCCAATGCCTCATTCATAGCCTTGCACTTTTTTGTCCATATCCATGATTTCAACTGAGCAAACTCCAAGATGGAAATGCATTACTCCAATGCAGATGAGCAGCTATTTATTTAAACTTGATTTAAACTTAATAAATTATCCCAGGCACTAGAAGTTTAAATACTTGACAAAGGTTATACCTTAACTAGAATCAGGACATTCTATTATCCTCGTGCTCATCATTTTGCACCCAGTAGGTGCTAAATAAATGTTAAGTTGAACTGAATAGAAGTCGTTTTTTTTGTGTGTGACTGTATATCACTTCCACAATTTCCTATACTGTAGAGCCATACTCAGGCTCATAAGTCACCCTGGACTTTTCCATATTTCTCACACACCTTCATCCAGGATAAGACTTGTCCACCTCATCTCTATAATATCTCTTGAAGATGTATGTCACACTAATGTAATGCCAGAGAAACTGAGGCAAGTCAGAGATTGGTTTATAGTTTTTTAATGTGGAGAGTTTCTTTTTAGGCTAGCCAGACAGATGAGACTCAGGTCCTTAAAACATTCAGCCCTGAGGAGCTGAGGCAAGGACCTCCTATAGGGTTTTAGCTAACCAGGATACATAACTTGAGTATACAATCTTAAAGGGCAGATAAGGGAGTGGGTCGAGTTCACTGGGTAGTCAGACAAGCCATAATTCCAAGAGAGGACCATAATTTAATCTTGACAGGATAAGGGTCAAGATAAGAAGGTCGAGGGCAGGAGACAGAGAGGCAAGGGGCAATACTCAAACAGAGGAAGAATTATCCTAGCAAGAATGGAGATAATGCACCTGGATTTTATGAAACAATGAAATGTAAATTGGCCAGAGCTTCAAGGTCTTTCCTGATTCAATTCTCCCAGTCCTAATGGCAAGAAAAAAAGGGGGGAGCTATAATAATTTTATTCAGGGCATAATACTGATACATTGTTGGTGGAATTGTGAACAGATCCAGCCATTCTGGAGAGCAATTTGGAACTATGCTCAAAAAGTTATAAAACTGTGCATACCCTTTGATCCAGCAGTGTTTCTACTGGACCTATATCCCAAAGAAATCATAAAGGAGGTAAAGGGCCCTACATGTGCAAGAATGTTTGTGGCAGCCCTTTTTGTAGTGGCAAGAAACTGGAAACTGAATGGATGCCCATCAGTTGGAGAATGGCTGAATAAATTATGGT